>APFE030962430.1:0-19198 GCA_000404065.3 Pinus taeda | reverse complement strand
CATACTTGATGGATGGCCCAATAGTCTAATCTGGACCATGCCATGTTTAAATTGCTTGTTGCAGAATAGAGAATGTTTCCTGTCCAAACAGCTCAAGCTTGGGAGATGACTAGCTAGGTAGAGAAATGAAGGAGCCCAACTGCCTAATCTAGATCCTTGGAACAAATAAGGGTAGATTTAGATAAGAGGGCAGTCAAAAGAAAAAGAGAACAATCAGGGTCTGCTAATTCAAGTTCACCCACCTCAAGTGAAGAAAAAATGTTAGGATTGCTAGGTTGGGTAAGTAGTGCAAGGTTGCAGAAATGAAGGGCCATCACGAGTTGGCTTATCAAGTGCAAGACTCATTCCATTCAGGGTATTGGCATCATAGCAGAAGTTTGAGGACATAACATTGGAAGCATGTCTAATTTCCCCCTTTTTTCCCCCAAACATCATTTACTAACATCCTCAAGGACCTTGAGATCTGCTCAAGTGTCCTGTTCCACTTCATTTCATGACAGAGTACCAGGTCAAACAATGAAGTTTAGTCAAGAGAAAGAAGCCACGTTTTTTGTGTAAAAATCTTTTCTCTCATTTCCCTCATCTTCCATTTCCTAAGTTTTACTTCTTAAAACTTAGTCTTTGCCCCTACATTCACCTCACAAATATCATATTAACAACTGATGTATTATTTAGCTCCCTAAGCATCCCCCTTCCCTAATTCTATAAAGATCTATGCAAAATTCCCAGAAAGTCTATATCAATACCCCCCTAGCACTATAGCTATACAACCCTCTCTTGGGGAATATTAACCCACCAGGGGTTAATATTAACCCTCTACCACCCTAAACTATGGGTTTTTGTTAAAGAGTTATGGCTAAAACTCAAAAAATTGAAATCCCCGCCCTCATTATCCCTTCCTACCCCTTTTCTGCCCTAAATACATTGGTTATAATGTTTTTTTAAATAAAAACATTATAAATGGGCGCGATTACACTAAAACCTGAAATCCTAATGTTAAAAACCCACCCGCGTGCTTGATTTATTTAAAATAATTATTTAATTGGCAGGTCCCCTCGACAATAAACGGTTTTCACATCATAATTGCTGCCAACCGTTCGATCGCCAACCTAACCAATCCAACGATGGGCGGTCGATTTCGCAGGGGAGTTGCCTGACCTTTTGCATCTGGGGGATTAGCAGTTTTACCGCCGTACCCATGCCACGCGTCGACCTCCCGCAGTGTTCGGAGCCCCTCCCCTCATACCACTTACCACCCTGGAGTGCTTCGGGGAAACAACTTACCGCCCATCCTCTCCCACTGACGTCACACCCCAGTCAGCATGACGTCACCACCTTCGCCTGCCACCACTCCTCCACGTCACCTCCACGTTGTCTGGCCACCCGCTTGCCCTGCCACCATGTCACCGCCACCTGGCCCCCACGTCAGCTGCCACATCACCCTGCCGTACCCGGACCCACCGTTGACGTCATCACCAAAAAGGCGCCAAAGGGCCAAAATTGCATAAAAATTCGGGAAATGACCATTGTTTGTCATTTTAACTCGTCGTTTCCGGAGCAGTCTGCATGCAAAAGACGTCGTTTACTGCCAAAATCAAGAATTTTTCCACCAAAGTTGCTGCCACCCTCAAAGTCGACCCATATACCTGCAATTGATCCAGCTTGACGCCTCCTGCACCGAAAAATCTAGGTATTTGCCGCAGGCGACCTACCTTACCCGTATTTCTCCCATTTTTCTCCTAAATTCCTGTAAAAAACTCTGCATAAGCTCCTCACAGATAAATTGTCCACTGAAACTACCCAAAGACCTGGTAAAATCCCTACACGACAAAGCTTTGCAAGAAACCCATGCCCTTCTGCAAAATTCACCGAAAAAACTAATTAAAGAAGCCAAGCTACCGGCTAAAATCCCATACAGCTGCACCCTCATCCATATTATCAGAAATTCCCTTTGAAAAACTAGCTAATTAGCTCAACACACTATGGTTTCTTCTAACAGAGTGCCCACAGTTCATCAAACTTGTAAAGAGATTCCTTACACTCTCAGAGCTGCTGACTTTCAAACACAATTCAGTGGCCATTCCTTAACCTTTGCACCAATCCTAAACTCAAGTAAATATCCAGTTAAAATCAAACATGGCCACCCCATCTTCTCTTGATGTTGCTGCTGTCAATCCACCCAGTAAGGAGCTTGAAGCTATGCCACTTGTAGACAGTGATTTCCTCATTGCAGATTTTGTGGCAGAGAGGAACCACTTACAGACCTTCTGCCATGTGAGGAACAGTCACTTGGACAACAATGACATGTATGGCATCTGGGAGTCTAATCTGCCTACCTACTTCCTGCCATCTGTAAATGTCTTTCCTGAAGTCATTCACCTCTATGCAGAAAATTATGAGCAGAAGCTCAGAGCTGTAAAGTCTCCATCTGGGAGCATCCTCCTTTACATAACACCAGACTCCATAAATCAGATGCTGAATTAAAAAAAAAGCCAGTTGCTATACCCTTTTTCTATAAAGTATTTGCTGGATGAGGGCTCCAAGCTCTCTAGCACAGACATTGCTGCAGTTGCCAAAACTTTCATGAGAGCAGATTGCCAGCCTTCTGGGCCACCTCCTTTTTCATATACAAATTTCAATGAGGTAGGCAAGTTGCCTGTGGACATGATATCCTCTGTCCTGGGGTTCTCAAAAAATGAGCATGTTGATGAAACTATTTTGGTCTTGTTATCTGCATATAGCCTTGGGAGGCCCCTTGCTGTAAAATACAATTATGCCAAGTTTATTGCCAACAAGATACATGACCAACTAGTGAGGCTTGACAGGGAAGCAATATTCAAATATTCATCATACATTTATCACCTCTTCATGTACTATCAGACAGATTGCTTCCAGTGCCACATCAAGAAACTAGATTCACAGGGTGAGAGGAGATCTGTCATCTTCTGGTCTTCAGTTTTCCATCTAGTCCAAAACTCTCCCTACTCCTACTGTGAATTTATTGACCAATTTGTCTATCCAGTCACATGCCTCTTGAAGAGGTCTCCTCCTGCCAGACTGTCCAAATATATGCAAAAAAGCTTACAGCTGTCCAGGAATTATAAAATAGGTGATTGGTATTTATACCAAAATCACACAGTCATCAGGATCTATGGCTGTGAGCTCTATCCTTACAGGCTCCCAAGGTATGTGCCTATGAGATTGTTTGGCTTGGAATATTATAGGCAACTCATCAATTCTGACCTTACACACTTCCACAGTGCCAAGAAGAAAGCCAATCTCAAATTCAGAGACCACCTAGGCCCCTTCATCATGAACAAGAAATATGGTTGGCAAGAAGCTGATCAAATATTGGGGCAAAAGCTTAAACTCAAAAGGAGCTTCTAGTGGGTCCCTTATGACCCTGAAGGCTTTATTAGTGCTAGGAGAGTCAAGTATATGCTGCTAGCCTATAAACATTGTGCATATCCACAAATAGAACACTTTTCCAACCAAGATGAATGGGTGCCTTATACAATAGTAGATGAATTTACTCAGGAAGAGAAAATGGACCAGACTGTGAAAGATTTAGAGAAAAATACTGACTTGGATTCTTGTCAGCAGGTCATATTCAAGCAACCAGTCCAAGTAGGAGAAGGCACATCCACTGCTGCAGCTGCACAGACTACCCAACAAGCATCTACAACCACCACTACAGCAAAAGGAAAAGAGATAATGGATGAACTGCAAGAGATGGAGGCAAGGCAACCCAGTACTTCAAAGGATCAAAATCAAGGGCAAACCCCTTTGCAGAAAACTGAACCACCCCAAATCCCAATTTTGCAAACACCTCTCAATGAAGAGAGAGGAAAAAAACGTGATAGAGAGGAGGTCACACCTCCACGTGGGTCAACACAGCAACCAGAGGCCAAGAGGCCAAGAATTGACCCAGAAACCGAGGAAGAAGACATCAGTGAAGAAAGAGCAGAAAGCCAAAACAGAGAAAGACAATCCAGCCAACAGACTGCCACTAGCTCATTTCAGCAGGAACAGGCCATACAACAAGGCACAGAGGTATCCTCCTCAAGGCATCAAGGCAAGCAACTAGCTGGTATCAAAGGGGGTTTGATGGAGATTAAAGCACAAAATGAATTGTTGAGAGTACAACTCTATGATCAATTCTTGAAGGCAACTCCCTCCAAAAAACAAAGATTGATGGCTGCTTATGATATCAAAGAGGACAAAATGATTTTTACTCATTTAAAGCCTAAAGTTCCACATCCCAAAACCTCTGCAGATTACCTAAGAACAAACTTGGAGGTCTTTTCTAAAGACATACATCCAATGGATCAGATACAGCTTCAGAAGCAAACAGGAGAAATAGTGTATGCCACACTTGCAGACAAGGCTATGCTAGCCCATCAGTTGAAAGAATTACTGAAAAATACTAATATACAGTTGGATTTGGAAAGAATGTCTTCCCAGGCTAAGGACAACAAAATAAACACGTTGGAAGACATAATCATTGATCTAGGACATGATCCAAAAATTCCAAAGGGGGTTAGGGCCCTTATGAAAAAGAAGGAGGATGATATTGCTGCACTCAGGAAACAGGAAAAGCTGCCTGCAACTATTCACCGTGATACTGCAGAAATTGCCCAGGAAAAATAACTTGATGACACCATGGATTTACTTATGAAGATGAATCAAAGAATACTAGAGATGGAAGGAGAATTGGAGAAAGCATGGCAAGGTAGACAGGGAGAATCAACCTCCCAGCAACCTCAAACTTCTACAACTCTTGGCCCTGCCCCTCCTTCACAAGCAGCAGCAGCCCCTCCTGCCATTCCAGCACCAACCAAAGCCACATCGGCAACAGAGGCAACAGCAGCAACAACAGCAGCAGAATCTAGCATGAGTATGGAGGACTTGATGAAAGCTGTCAAGGAACTTGAGGTTCAAGTGATAGAAATAAATGAGGCCAAGGATAGACTGGCCAAGCTAGAGGCCAAATATGACAAGTACAAGATGACTGTAGCAGAGAATCAAAGAGAAATAAAGGCCTTGGAGGCCAAAGTGAAAGCTTTGGAAAAGGAATTGCTTCTAGGAAAAACTCTAGCAGAAATCAAGAAGATAATTTGGGCCAAAATTGGCCAATCAATCCATGACTAATGGAGGTTAATCCAGGCAATACATGAGCAAATTGAACTGATAAGAATAGCTCATGTTGAAATACAAAGGGCCAGAACAACACTAGGAATCATGCCTGAGCAGTCCAATAAGATGATACATTTCCTCAATACCCACACTAGGGAGGAATTGGTAGCACTAGAAATAAACAACAGAACAGACACCATCCTGACAAGCAAGAAAGTGCTGACTTTGAGGAACTTCACTCAAACTCTAGAAAGAAAATTTCAAGATATGAAGGCAGAAATTGATGAATTTAGGGCAAATATGATAGTATTACAGGATAAAGGACTGCCAAGTCTAATGACTGGCACAGGACAACTGCTGACGTATGATCAATATATCACAAGGATCAACAATTATGTGGAGAATCAAATCATAGCATCTAGCAGCTCCATAGAAGAAGCAGGGCCTCCCTCTGGGCAGTCTCTGTATGATAAATTGGAAAATCTATTTTTTATTGAGCATGAGATAAATCATTTGTTTGAAGTGCCTCCAAATTTTTACAGATATACTGAAGCAGATGAAACACTGGTAAAAATAAGAAGACATCAGCTACCTCCAGCTGATTGGTGGCAGGCAATTCTGGAAATTCTGCCTAGGTGATCCCACTATATTATTCCTTTTTTGTGAAAATTTAGATCTCAGTCACAGTACAGGTCAGCAGACAATTCAACATGCAGGTATCCCAGGAAGCACCTGTACAGTGACTCACCAAAGCACTCAGACATTAGGCCCAACTAACGCAGAATTAAAGGCATAGCTACAACCAACTTTCCTGAGCCAAAAGTCAAAATTTGTCTGACAGAAAGATAGCTTCCATCTCTAAATTAAATGTTGTAGTTATATCTTTCATTTACTTTTTGTAAGAGAGTTGGTGGTGCAATTTATTGCACAATAACTCACTAATGAGATATTTTGTATCCTATTTTTGTACATTTATCCCCTCAAAGAACGTATTGAGGGTCGGTTGTAGTGAAACTCTTTCAGAAGAGCTGTATTGCATATCTGAGACATTTATGCTAATACAAATTGCTGGTGGAGTTCCTAGTTCCTATACTGTCTGAAGGTGGAAATGAATGGCCCCGTTATGTGGCAGAATTCCTGTGTCATCTGCTGGAACAATAAGTTATTCTAAACTCTGTTTTTGTTTTTCCGTGTATGCCATAATTCATATATGTTCATGATCATAGTAAATAGAGAAAAAGAATAGCTTAGGACTTGTTTGAATACACCCTATGCTCAATCTCTATTTCTCAATATATTTTCTTCTGGATTAGCCATGGATATGAATTCTTAATTACTCATGTCTAAACTAATTCTATCATTGTGAATATTGTTTAAGAATTCTCAACTCCTCTTAAACAATACTTTCATTTTTCCCTTGTTAGCATAGTGAAAGATTCTCAATTGCCTTTCACTCCCTAATTCCATAACTTCATTACATAATCTAAAAGGTTGTTCCACAGATGCCTTTCTGGCTTTGCAGCAATACTCTGTCTTCATAAACATACTTCAGCAGCACACTTCCTTGAACTCCATTGCCTGATGGCCCAAACTCTTCTGTAAATCATACCTCAGCTCTGTTTGAATTCACCAACCAACCAAACTAAAACACCATAACTAGCCTAAAATCATCCACCAACAAAGCTAAATCATAAAGAGAAAGTCCTCTCTGGTTACAGGTAGGCTAGGACCTGCAACTAAAAGATTGGTTAGTGGTTACCTCGGTCGTATTCCCTTTAGGAAGCAGGGATCAACCTGAGTGATAACATCACCTACTGATCAACATAACACGACCTTTATCTGTCCATGGGGCACTTTTTCCTATAAGAAGCTTCCTTTCAGTTTAAAAAATGTTGGTGCTACCTTCTAGAGAGTAATCTCCTATGCTTTTCATGATATTCATCACATTGTTCAACCTTATCTTGATAGCTTACTAGCCCATTCCCTTAAGCATCATGACCATCTGGACCACCTAAGATCCATCTTTTTGCGATGTCCGCATTATAACATTTGTCTTCATCTGCGAAAATGCGTTTTTTGCATAAAACTTGGTCGACTCTTGGGTTTTGTTGTTTCCCGCAAAGCTAACTGAATAGATCCTCTAAAATTTGAGGCTATTGTAAACGTAACTCCTCCTACCTCATTGCTTCAATTGCAAAGCTTGCAAGGAAATGCTAAGATTCTTCGTCAATTCGTTCCTAGCTACACTGAACTCGACAAGGGTTTCACTAAATTACTTAAAAAGGGGATCCCTTTCATTTAGGATGAAGTTGCCCAGAAATCCTTTGATGCTTTGAAAGACATGCTTATCAATGCTCCTTTACTGCATCCCCTTGATTATCAATGCGATTATTCCCATACTTGGCTGCAACTGATAGTGCCATTGTTGTGGTGTTGGTTTAGGATGACAATGATGGCAACAAACATTTGGTTTATTATTTAAGCCGAAATCTCCTTGACAGTAAATCTCGATATGCTCATGTTGAGAAACTTTCCTTGGTAGTCGTGCATGTTGTCCAAAAATTTCTTCATTATATCCTTTTACGAAAAACCATGGTAATTTCTAATTGTAACCCCATGACCTATATTTTGACTCATCAATTACTTGGGGGAAAATACTCCAAATGTATTTTTACCCTGTAGGAGTTTGATTTGGATTTTACTGCCACAAAACCAAAGAAATCTCTTGTTTTTGTTGAACTAATATGTGCCCTTTAGTCTCAAAGCACTTCTACTGATTTTACTGAGAAGAATCCTGATGAAAATTTGTTTCTCATCAGCGCTCTTGGCCCTTGGTATGGAGATATTATCGTTTATCTTCAAGCCCAAACCTTCTGATCCGAGTTGTCTCGATCCGACCAATGCTACATCCACAATCAGTCCCAACCATATCAGATTCTTGGGGATACAATGTACTGAGTTGGTGTTGACTCTATTCTTCATAGATGTCTAACACTTGAAGAGGCTAAATGAGTCTTGAATAACTGCCACTCTAGGGCATGTGGTGGTCATATGTCAGGCTAGGCCACTACTTAGAAAATCCTCCGCGTCGGTTATTTCTAGCCCTCCATCTTTAAAGATTGTATTTTGGTCGTTCAAAAATACCATGAATGTCAGATTTTTAACTACAAGTAGCACGTCCCACCAACACCCTTACACCCAGTAGTTACCATTAGCTCATCCGCTAAATGGGGCATAGACTTCATGACATGTAACCATAACTCGGTCAGTGTTCCTCAAGCCATTGTAATTGACCATGAATCACATTTTCATTAGTACATGATGGAAGAGTTGAATTCTTAGTTGGGCCTTCGTCATGATAGCTCAACTCCTTATTATCCATAGGCTAATGGCCAAGTCAAAGCAATTAATAAAGTTATGATTACTATGCTTCAATGCAGCATTGGGAAGCATAAAAAGGAGTGGCATCTGATATTATTCTCATATCTCTAGGCTTACAAGACTTCCACTAAGATAGCCATTGGATTTACTCCATTCCAGCTAGTTTATGGTTTAAAGGTAACTCTCCCGATTGAATGTGAAATCCCTTCGCTCAAAATAGTTGTCAAACTTTTCCTAATACCTCACTTGAAGAGGAGCGGTTACTCTACCTTGAGAGGCTTGATGAGACTCGTCACATTGTTGTGATGGTAATTGAAGCCCAAAATAAACGTGTCAAAATGCATTTTGATCAAACCATTTCTCCTCGCACTTTTTCTCAAGGCGACCTAGTCCTCCTTTATGATCAGACTAACGATACGTTTGGCACTAGAAAGTTTTCACCTATGTGGAATGGGCCATATATCATCAAATGTGTCTTGAAAGAAGGCATATATGAGCTATTTGATTACGAAGTAAATGTATTGTCACAGCCCCAAAATGGGTTGTATTTGAAAAAGTATTATGTATGAAATTCATGTAATTACTTTTTGTACATTAGTGTGTAAATTCATTGGTGTGTGTTTTTTTATTTTTGGTATGTTTGCTTGATTTGCAGACATGTGCTTTTCTGCTTACATTGTGTTCCACTCAATTTGGAGATGTCGTCAAATCGTTATGTCAGTTTTGTTGATGGTTCTTGTCATAACACACAATTTTTTTTTTCTACATTTTTAGATACCTATACCAATAGGTTTCATCTTTCATGATTGGCAGGGGAAGTGCTAATATGATCTACTTTGATGACACAAAGATCTCATATTTTGGTAGTGAAAGTATACCCACATTTGGTTGATGCTGCCTTACCTCAGCATGGGTGATCCAACAGCCTAAGCTGGGTCATGCCATGTTTCAATTTTTGTTGTAGGTAAGAGAAAGAAACCTGTCCAAACAGCTCAATCTTGGCAGGTAAAGTAGATAGGTAGTGAAAGAAAGTTCCCAACTGTTTAATCTAGGACCTTGGAAGCAATAAGGGTAGCTTTAGATAGAAAATCAAAAGGAAGCCAAAGGAAAAGAAAAGGCACAAAAGGGTTTGCAAATCTAAGTGCACCCTCCTTGGAGTAACAAAAAATGCTAGGCAATAGAGTGGGTAGGTAGAGGGGGTTGCAGAAAGTTTGGTTCATGGCACTGCACTGGCCTAAAGCAAAGGTAAAAACATGGTGCGAGTACAAATGGCCTATTTGTAGCAGTGTTGCAGAAGCCTAATGGAGCATGTCTAACTTCCAAATCACCCCCTATCACATTCATAACTTACATCCCTTTGCCACCCATGTACACAAAGAAAATCAAAGTCTTTTACTGGTTCTAGTTTCTTTAATAGCCACATTTCTTGTGCAAAAATTCTTTTCATTTTGATCTACTTCCCCAAAACTAAGTTAATTTCAGATAAAGAACTTAGTATTCTACCTCCCTCATCCACCCCCTTTTCATCCATATTAACTACTAACCTATCATTATGTAACTCCTTATACCCCCTATTCCCACTATTACTATCTAAAACTTGGAAAAAACCCAAAAAATCTATGTATCGCCTTCCCTGAGCATTATAGCTCTATGTATGACTTTGAAGGTCTTCGAGCGCTAAAACATTTAAGTGCAACCCAAAGAGCACCAAAGAATTAATCCTGGGATTAATCCGAGATTTGCTCGGATTAATAACCTTAAACCCGCTTTGTAAATACACCTTTGTAAAAACCCATTTAACCCGTAACGCTGCAAAAACCCGAAAAAACCCACTTTTTCCAAAGTTCCGCCAGGCACGAATTTCAGAGAAAATAATATTTTATCCTTCCCCGCAGTCCGTATTACCCGTGCATCTTATCATCCCGTCGACCGTCAAATCTGGGCCTTCCCATCCGACGGCCCACATGATATCGGACGGGGATCTGTGACCGAAAGATACCTTCCGAGAAACTGTCAGAGGGTGATGTCCGGCCTCTGCCACGTGTCACCCTTATATTCTCTCGGAGCGCCCTCTGAAAATACCGCGACCGTATAGAAGGCGGTCCGAGAAAACCCGCTTACCACTCTACAAGACCGCTTGCCCATCCGAGCGCCACGCCCGCCCACGTAACTTCCACTTGGCGCCCTATTAGCACCCTCGACCTTCAGAGCTCCTACGTGTCCGCCACCTGTGCAATCCCCGTGGACCACTCACAGACTGCCACGTCGCCCAGTGATGTCATGCTGACGTCACTCGACCCTGACCCCACCTGATGACATCATGCTGACATCACCCAAAAAGCGCGCCAATAACCCAAAAGTCCATATTTTAGCTGATTTTCGCGTTTTTTCTCATTTTCGCTGAAAGAACTATTGCTCTCCTCTGAATGAAAATTACGTCGATCTGCTGCCAACCTACAGAAATCGACCTGAAGAACGCTGCCGCCTTCAACCCGCCTATATTTGTCACCATTGTCGGCAATTCACCAGGTATTTACCCAGAGCATCCCTTCAGAGCTAAGTTATGTCCATATTTCTCTGGAACTAAATTTACAAGAGTAAGACAACCTGTTTTTACCAGCAAATCCCCAGAAAAACAAGCATTCCTCACAGGTATAGGGTCGAATTTCACTTGCTAAACCCATATACAGTCACCCTTCCCCAAATTCCCACTTTGTCCTCGCATTCGTGGACTGTAAACCTGAAAGGCATAATTCACAAGGAAAACAGAGTTGCCAGCTCCTGCAATCCCTCAATTAACTCTTGTTGAGGATTCTGCACCATTGTCACCACAGTGGCCTCATTTACCCTTACAATTGGCTTTACTTCTGCAAAATCAGCCCTCTGTGGTCTCCCGCCCGCTAAAACCAGTTCAGCACCAAGTCATAACTACTGTTTAGCCATGGAAACACCAATAGTCCTGAATGTTCAACCTCTGAATGCCCCACACGGAGAGCTAGAATGGAAATCCCTAGGTGATAAAGATTACCGGATGTTAGACTCCATGGCCATGACAGCCAAGTTCAATATTCACCTATTGAATGAATTAAAGGTCCAATATCTCAGTGGGGTTGACACCTTAGGAATTTGGGATTCCCACATACCCATTTACAACCTTCCTCAAGTCAATGTCCTCGCAGACTTGATAAAACAATGCATGTCGAGCTATGACCCCTATCAGAGAGCCGTCCTCAGCCCCTCAGGCTCAGTATTGTTCCATATCACCCCTGAGGCCATCAATGAAATGCTCCACTTTCACACCACAAAAACCCTAACTCCTCTCTCCATCCGTGATTTGATAACGAAAGGGGGAAAGTTGTCCAGTGATCAGATTGCCAGGGTTAATCAATTGTTTATTCAACCTCAATATCAATCTATGACCACTGCCCTTCCCATAGCATATCCATATCTTAATGAGCTGGGAAAAATGCTGGTAGATTTGATCAGTTACATCCTGGGTTATGGGTCATATGAGGATGTGGATGAAACCATTATGGCCATGCTGTCCATTTTCTCCTCAGGAATGCCTCCTGATGTACATTATGATTTTGCCACTTTTATTGCCAATAAGATTCATGAGAAATTAATGAATCTGGAGAGGGAAAAGGTGTTTAAATACACCAGGTACATATATCATTTATTCTTGTTCTATCAGCCTGATGCCTTCCCTGTCCCTCTCAAAAAGCTAGATGCCTAGGGAAGCCCAAGGTCAATTGTGTTTTGGACTTCAGTTTTCCATCTTCTGCCTTATTCACCTTACACCTACTTTGAATTCATCGATCTTTTCATTCATCCAGCTATGACCTTGTTGTTGGGTGTCCCTCCTCCCAGATTGACAGATGAGATGCAGAGAATTCTTCAACTCTCAAAGGCCTATAGCATTGGTGATTGGTACTTCTACCAGCACCATACAGTAATTAGAGTATATGGCTGTGAGCTGAATCCCTATAGGCTGCCAAGATATGTCCCTATGAGACTCTTTGCCCTAGATTACTTTAGGTAGTTTGGAAATGTAGACTTTGTCCATTTCCAAAGTAAAAGCAAGAAGGTGCAACTAAAGGTGTGGAATCAGCTGGGCCCCTTTTTGTACAATAAGAAGGAGGAAGGATGGAAGGAAGCTGATAGGATTCTAGAGACCCTCAGACTTCAAACCAGTTTCAAGTGGGTGCCTTATCACCCTAATCACTTCATTTCCCTTAGGGGAATAAAATAGAAATTGGGTGGCTATGTGCATGTGAAACTGCCTCATATTGAGAAGTATGCCAATGCCCTAAGCTGGAAAGAAGGCACCTTAGAAGAGCCAATTGGTAAAGAAGAAATGCTAAGAAGAGAAACAAGCAATCTTGAGAAAGAGGCTGACTTGGAACATTGTGGGCAGTTTTCTTCCTACTGTCAAAGGCAAATTGGAGCAGCTACCTCATCTTCCATACCCTAGCAGCAAGCAACCGAAATTGCCCAACAGGAAACAAATAAAGATAAGGGCAAGCAGGTGGAGCAGGAACAACCACCTCCTAGAATAGAGCAACAAACAGAGCAGCAAGTAGAAAAGGAGGTCGAACAGCAACAAGAACAGCAAGAAGAACCTCAAGAAGAGGGGCAGCCTATGCAGCAAGAACAAATGGCTGAAGCCCCGACACCTACTAAGAAACAGGCTCAAGAGAACATGCCTTCCGGGCAAGAGAAGACAGTGGAGACCTCAGTGTTTCAAACTCCACAAAAGGTGGAAAAAGGAAAGAAGAGGGACAGAGAGCAAGAGACTCCCCTTACCTTGTCCACAAATCAAGGGGAGAAAAGGCAGAGATTAAATCCCCTCTGTGAGGAAGAAATGCCTATGGGGCAATCAGTGGTAATGGGCCCACCAAGTATGGAGGTATTTTCTAGTTCTTTTCAGCAGGAACAAGAGAGAAACCTTGGAGGAGAGGTAATCTCCTCAAGTCATCAAAGGAGACCCGAGGTAGGCATCAAGCAACAATTTACTGATATCAAGAGGAGAAATGAGCCACTTAGGCTCCAAATCTACAACCAGTTGCTAAAGATGGCCCCTACAAATCAACAGAGGCTTATGTTAGCCTATGACATCTCAGAAGGAAAAATGACCATGAGTCATTTCATGCCCACCACGCTGCAGCCACAATCAGTTGCAGACTATATAAGAACCAACCTTGAGGTTCTTGGAAAATACATCCACCCTATGGACCAAATAGAACTTCATAAGCAAACGGGTGAAATGGTCTATGCAACATTGGCAAACAAAGAAATGTTGGCAAAAAGGTTGGAAAACAGCCTGAACAATACAGCTGCCCAACTTGCGTTGGAGAAAGCATCCTCCCTGGCCAAAGACAACAGGATCAAGTCTTTGGAAGATATAATTATAGAGCTTGGGCACGACCCCAAGGATCCAAAGTCTATACAAATGCTGCTAAAAATAAGAGATGTAGACCTTGCAACCCTGAGAAAGAAGGTAAAGCTCCTAGCAACCATTCACCCCAAAACAGATGAGGTTGCTCAGGAGAAGCAAGAACAAGAGATAGCTACATTGCTGGTAGCACTGCACAAGCAACTAGTGCAGACAGAAGGGAGGCTGGAAGACACAGAGGCTGTACTGCAGGCAGCCCTGCAGTAGAAAGAGGGAGGCCAGACTTCTCAGCCCTCTCTAGAGGTTATAAACCTTGAGGAGCCTCCAAAGACCACTCCTCCTCCCACAGAAGCAGCAGCAGCAGCACCATCAACATCAACAGTAGCACCAGCACCATCTATAGAGCAGGCTCCGAGCCTCGACATGCAGAAATTGATGAGTGAGGTCCAGGCCCTCGAAGCCCAGATAACAGAACTGAATGGAGCCAAGGAGAATTTGGCCAAGCTGAATGAGAAGTATGATAAATCAAAGCAGAACGTGGCTGAGAAAGGGAGAGAAATAAAAACTCTCAAAGAAAGGATAAAAGAGCTGGAGAAAGAGCTCACCCTTGACAAAGTGGTGGCTAAAATCAGGACAGTTTTGTGGACCCACATTGGCCAATCAATAACGGATCAATGGCAATACATTGAGACTATTCATGAGCAAATGGAGCTCATAGGAAAAGCACAAAGGGAAGTCCATAGAGCAACGGCATCTCTAGGCAGTATGTATGAGATAACCAGCAGAATGATTATTGTGCTCAATAACCGTACAGGTCCTCAGCTGGCAGCAATTGGGATCTCCAACAGGACAGAGACTATCCAGCTACTAAAGAGGGTCCTCACACTGAAAATCTTGGTGCAGACATTGGATAGAAGAAGCCAAGACATGCAAACAGAGGTAAATAGGTTCATGGACAAATTTGCAGCATTACAGGGCAGAGGTCTTCCCAGCTTTCTCAACAGTGCAGGAAAATTGCTATCACATGAGGTCTATGCAAAAAGGGTGAACACATTTTCCACCAATCAGATCAGTCAAGGATCAAGCAGCTCATAGGCAACAGGGCCAGCATCTGGGAAAAGTCTCTATGATATAGTAGAGAATTTGTTTTTTATTATGAATGAGATTAGCCATCTATTTGAAGTGCCTCCGAACTTCTACAAATACACAGAGGCAGATGAGACCTTGGATGCAATTTTGAGGCATCAATTGCCTACACGGGAATAGTGGACCTCAATGATACAATTATTATTATAGCAGGGGGTTTCATCTAAGTTTTGTCATCGAAATATATAAGTCATCACATTCAGAAAGTGTGATGCATATACTATGACCAAAAGGTGGAATGAGCCACCTCAGCAGGAAGATTCGGCCACCAAAAGCAACAATGACAGCTACAGCTAGCAGGGCCGAGAAAAGCTACAACATGACAGAGTATAAAGACACATCATTCACATCATTCAGCATTAAAGCAGAACGCTCAACCGACTCACTCTCCTTCAAAGGTCAAGAAGAGGCCTGACAACATTAAAGACCATTTATCTTACATTTAGTGTAGCAATAACTTTCTTATCTGATATTTTGTAAAGTTGGTGAGCATAGTTAATGTATCAAATGACTCAACATTTAGATATTTTGTAAAACCTATTGTATATATTCCCCCTCGCACAAATTTTCAAGGGGTTGTTGTTGGTTTTGTTGTTCTCTTATGAAGAAATGAGAACTCGGCTGTAACTTGCAGAAGGATGTTATAAATAAAGCTTGGAGTTTACAGGAACTGAGTCTTACTGGTGCATGCTGTGATTGGAACCATTGAATGCTACAGGATTCTAGTGCTATGGCTTGATATAATAAGTGTTTCTCTATCTTTGTTAATGTTTCTGTTATTTTTTTTAACTCATGACTCTCACATGTTGTTCTAAATCTAGGAAAGAAAGAAAAAGAATAGCTCAGGATTTGTCCTTGGAGACACCCTGATCTCAATCTATCTTCACTATAAATGTTTTCCATAACTTCAGCTATTTAAATTGGAATTCTTAACTACTCCAATGAGCTCTGAATATCTCACAGTCACTATTTGGTAATTCATTTATTCTACTAAGTAGAGATTGTTGTTCAAATTGATATCACACTGTCGGTAACTCCATATCCCATTGTTTCACTCACTAAATCAGAAATTATATTAACAATAGCCATCTAGCCTTGCAGCGAAACTTTCTCCGTCACAGGCACCAGAACTATCTCACTTTTCTGAATCCATATGCCCAATGGATTAGCATCCTCTGCACTCTTCATGCCCTTCTTACAACAAAATTTCACCAACCAAAGTCTTAAACAGGAAACTGAAACTTTTAACTAGCCTAAAATACTCACAAAGCATAGCTGAAACTTAAAGAGAGAGCCCTCTCTGATTATAGATAGGCTAGGATCTATAATCCAAAGGTTGGTTAGTGCTTACTTTGGCCGTATTCCCTTGGAAGTCATAGGGAACAACCTGGGTGTTAACAACTTCCCCGGCAATGGGGCCAAAAATATGGTGGGCTCCAGTATTGCAGCAAAAATGTTGCAACTCCTAGGGCTTCCTTGTTTACTTTTATCAACCCTGTAATTCGTAACAAACTTAGAAGTGACGGTGTTGTATGCATAAGTACTAACTCTTACTGCAGGCTGTCACTTGATCAGCTGGCGCAAGTTCGCTAGGAGCTTAAGCCAACTTCTATGAGTTCTTAGAAGAAACTTTTAACTTCTATGGAAGAAATCTAACTCTACAGAGGCTATTCTATGTGCAGAAGGAGAATGAAAACTAAAATGGAATGTAAACCCTAACAAACCCTAGTTTACCCACTAACCCTACTTTTGCAAGAAAAGGGATGGAAACTAATGAAATGAGTGCCATTGACTACTGAAAAGTTAAATTTCATTTATTCAATCTACTTCTAAAAATAAAAGAGAAGAAATCATCTTTTTGTACTTTTGAGTGTTTTTATGTGGGATTATTATGCTTGTGATTTATCTGGTTGTGACTGTGTAGAGGTTTGGTGGAAAAGGAAGATAGAGTTGCTTTTGTGGAGGGTGAGGAAGGTGTCAAGAGGTCCTACGAAGCCCCTAGTACCCTTCTAAAGACTTTCATTGTGATCAGACTTTGAAAAATCACTCACAGGAAATTCTACAGAAGGCTGCAGGGGATCTACAAGAGGTTCTACAGGAGGATCTACAAGAGGGGGCCAAAAGCTATTTTTGGAGTTTTGAAGGTGGAAAAATGATGGGAAAGGGGAATTGAAGGCTAGATGAATGTGTTGAGGTGTCTAGAACTTGTCAAGGAAGATCAGGGATGAACGTTATGGTTGGATTTGTTTAAATGGAAAGAAAGAAGCTTTATGAGAAAACGTAGAAATCAGGGCAGATAGGTGAACTGTTGTGAATGAGCTGGGAAATATATGAGAAGTGAGCTAGTGCTAGCTATTTTATGGATGGATGGTGAGTTGAGATGTCCTACAAGAGATCTTCACATTTACTTATCAAAATTGACCAAAGAAAGAACTAAAAACAGAACTTTGTCTAGCTTGACCTAATTTTTGACCTATAAACAAAAATTGTTGAACAGTACTCTATGAGCAAAAAATCATGCGAGGGAATGATGGTAAAAAAATAAAAATGATCTAAGCAAATGATTCTGAACCAATATCAACCTTTCCAACTCAAAGTATCACACTAGTAGTTGCATGGAAGAGCAAAAACTATGTTTTTGGTGGCAGCAGTAGTGCCCTGACCTTAGATCATAGTCCCAGGAAGGGAGAGAGGAGATCAAGACTTGTTTTTGGCCTTTTTGAATCTTATTCTATCACTGCAGTAACATATTTAAGCAACTTGAAGCAAAAACAACTATGCTAACCATCAAAAGCAACCTAATATAACAAAGTAAAACAAATCTATGCAACATAAATTAACTCATGAATGGAAGCAAAAACATATAAGTACACAAAGGAGGTGTTGGGAAGCTTGGGTTGGGCCCTAACCCAGGATCTTCAACCCTCTGAAAGACATCAATGCTGGCTCAAAAATTGTTTCATCTTCATTATCAATGTGCGCCTTTGTGCTCCTAGTTCTCGATGGAGGATTCGAGGAAAGGGGTCATTAATGAAGGAGACACACCCCCTACAAGTCCTTTTCCCTGTTTTCCTTGAGTTTGGTTGCCATTTTCTCATAAATTCCTTGTATTTGTCCAAAATTGTCCAAAAAATCTGCATAAAACACACATTGGACGACATGGCAAAGTGACTAACCCAATTCACTCTATTACTATAAATATATTCAAAAACATGCAACAAACTAATGAGAATGGTGGATTAAGTCGAAATAAGAGGCAGAATGAACCCATATAATTACCCATTTCTAGGGCTTATCATATATCCATCATTAGTTCATAGCTACAGTAGTGGCACTCATCGTGGCCCACCTATTTGCGTAAATCGCAAAACAATTGTTGTGGTGTCTGCACAAGTTTTTCAGCAAATGACAATTATCTGTTACATGCTTTTTAGCCACTTGACAAATAGTGCACTATAGCATGGGCATCATACTTGGTCTTGCTGGATCATCCTACCTTAGGAGTATTTCCCCCCCATGATATAATTCATGAAGACATAGCAACGATCTTTCTCATGCCCCTGAATCTTACACTTGAGGCACCAAACTTCTTCATGCACTTCTATCCTATTCTCTTTTTCTTTTTTTAAGCTCTGCAATTCGAAACAGAGGTTTTCCAACTTTGAGTGAATTTTTTGGAATCCCAAAGATGCATCTGGAATAGGTATTTCATGCAATCTCATCACAATTTCCAGATCTTCCACCTAAGTTCCTATCTTTTGCTGTGATAAAGCAATCCTTAGGTGGGGCAGGAGCGAGGCTATAAACCATTCGTGGTGCTGACTATCTTTGACATGAATATTTGCTTCATGGATCATGCATTTCAGCCTTTGATCTATCTCCTAGGGAATTTCATCGGCCCTCATCGTGATTTACTTAAATCCAATTACTAATTGCGAGTCAGACAAGGATAATTTTAGGGGCGAATGTTCGCCCTTTGGCGAAATTAAGGGGTTTTAAATTTTTAGTGGGCAAATATTTTGTATCATAGTACATTTTTACAAATCACTTCAAATAGCCCACCTGATTTTAAGGGAGAGGGTAAACAAGGTAAATTTAGCCCTTGAAATTAGGAGTTACAACCTTCCATTCGCCCATTTT
>APFE030962428.1:0-19352 GCA_000404065.3 Pinus taeda | reverse complement strand
CTCACCAACATCCCTTCAGATTAAGGGGGGAATGTTGACACCTAATCTTCATGATTGGGAATTTTATGTAAATAAAATAAATTGGGAAGGTGAACAGTCATCGGGAGATGAACTAAACAATCACTCCCTATTATATATAATAATGGGTTACCTATGGAATAAAAAATGAATCCGTTTTCTGCCAAACTGGAGTTACTCCTCGCCTGACACAAGGGATAAGGTGGTGTTCTAAGCCCAATGTTTCTATGTAAAACATTGGAGTTGAGTGTGGAACTTGTAAAAGAACTGCTGCCATAATCCCAGAGAGCGTAGTTGAGTTGACTAGAGCTCAAGAAGATGTAGCCCAAGAGCTTTGGTTGAAATCCAAATTAATATTGTTGTTCTGTGTGTTATTTTATTGCTACGTTATTTATTGTTATATATATTTACATATCAGCATAAGCAAGTGAACTTACAACACATAACAGTTTTAAAATAAATACCACGAGACACCTTATTTTCAAGAATTTATTAATTCCACATTTGGTTAATCAGTAAGACTTGGGAATATTTAAAGCTTTGGAAGTGGGAGAGGTTCTTGTAAGTTAGACAAGAGGCCTAATTGCCCAATTTTCAGATTAACTAAAGACATAAAAGTAGGCTGAAAGTAAAAGATACCAGATGATGTGATTTACTGTGACTGGTAAAAGACTAAACAGAGCAAGCAGAGGAAGAAGAAAGCGTGAGAGAGAAACCAGCATAAAAGAAGCAGATAGATAACAACAATCAATCAAAATAGGGATAGCTTTCATGTTATTTGAAAGGTGTCACTACCTTTTAGCATCGAGATATTTTATTTCCCAGAATAATTCCTAAATTAGTTTACAATAATTTGTAATAATTTTTGTATAAATACTTTATAATTTGAAGTATAGATGGTATATTTGTGAACATTTATATACATGAAATCAACTGCAACCTAAGGGTTATTGTACCAATTTTCATTTGACAAACAAGACAAGTTATAAAGAAACTTCTTTACAGAGTTCATGTGTTGAACTATCTGAGTGAAGTAAAAATTTTATCTTTTTTATTTTCCTTTTCTAAGTATTCCATAAACTCATATGTGTTCTAAATTTGAATTTTATAACAGGGATGTGACTACAGAATTTGCTTAAACATTACACTCTACTTTTACTGTTATACATTTCTATGTTTTCTTCTGATATCCAGAGTAGGGAATTCTTCATTGCTCCCTAGTTTCGATTGATCTCTTTCACTTTCTTCATTGTCTGGTTTAAGGAATCCTTAACTGCTCCTTGATCCAGATTGGAAATCATTTCACCATCCAACCTTTGAGATCTGATATTGCTCACCTATCTTCCCTGTAGCATTTTATTTATTGTTTGTTGTTGTTCTATTTTCAAATCCTGCTTGACTCCATATTGCAATGGAAAATAGACAATCATCTATCCATTTAATCAGTAATTCCACAAACAACTCAAATCAAAACCAAATCAGGCTTACATAACTAGCCTAAAATCAATTTAAACAAAAAATTTAAATCATTAAGAGAGAGCCCTCTCTGAGCATTAGGAAGGCTAGATCCTAATCCCAAAAGTGGGTTTGTGGTTACCTCGGTAATTTTCTTTTTTATCCTTGAGAAAAATTACAGAGTGATAACACCCTCAAAGCCTCCAGGAAATTTGGATGATTCAATGCTTGGGTGTCAACATCTTTGTGTTCTCTTTCCTTCCAATCCACCTTTTTCGGAAACTTCTCTCCTGTAAAAACCATTAATTTGAGTCAATTATCAATTTTGGCACATAAAATTCAAGTCCTAATGGTCATTTTTTGAGAAAAAATGGTTTTTGCCTATCCACAATGCTGACACGCCTGTTTTAGAAACAGTCGCACTGGTCGGTGTGGACGGCTATGAAAATCACCCTCAGCCGACATGATCTCGTGCCTAGAAATTGCGCCAACCAATGGCGAAAATTTCTCAAAACCCCCCCTAAAAATCTAGAAAAATGGCTAAAAACATAAATGAATGGCATGAAAATGGAGCTTAGGGCTTCGGCTGTTACCTGGAACTGATGGCTCGTCGGTTGACCTCACGGATCTCCCGCAATTTGCTCCAGAACAACTAGGAAAAAAGTGGGTAAAAAGTCTTCACTCCAAAGGTAAAATGGTAAATGGTGAAAATATATTTAATTTTTCCCTTTTTATTTATTTTTTCATGAAAATATCACATTTTGTAAATATTTTTGACCTATTTTGCCTCAAGAACTTGATAATACACTTTTCCTTACTTATGCAGCAATAGGTGATGGATGTTCGATGATGACGATGAGTCAGATTACAACTCTTTTCTCGACTCATTAAAATTATATGAAAATATTTCTGAGTATTATTTCCCTTTTTGACTTGTTAAGGAGAATAAAAATTGGGGGTCTGCTTTCAGCTCTTTTCCGACCCTTTAAAAGTGAAAATATGGCCGAGCCCTTGTCATTTCGAACTCGTTAATGGATGCAAAATATCATGCGCATAGTATATGTTTACCCCTTTTTTGGGCTGGGAGGCACTATTTACGAAATAGGTACTCCTTGACTGAAATGGTCAAGCAGTTCTCTCAAGTATCATTTTCTACCTTTTCGGTCTCGAGAGACACAAATTTATGAAAAGGGACGATGTGGAGTTTTATTTTACATGTATTTTTCAAAATCTCTAAACATGAAAAAGATACCGATTTACACCTTTGTCAGACTCATTAAACTATTAAACGACATTGGATTCATAATCATGATGAACATGAGCTTCTCCTTCCTAGGTCTCATTAAACTTATTAAGTTGGATTCATCTAAAGGATGAACTTACAGTACAAGCATATTCTATCCCCTTCAAGCTTATGACTAAAAAATAAGTGGGGTACTCGCCAGAAATGGTTGGGGGTGAATTTGGAATCTATGAGTCATGTCGGCAGCTCAACATGACACTCTTTGCTTTGTGTTAGGTTGGGACATCCTCCTTTCTATCATTGACCTTCCTGGCTTTGGGCCATTCATTTTTGCCTTCCAGTTGATCTCTGCCACATCATCATGACCACCAATCCTATGGATCCAAAATATGCCAAACTTCTAGTTGTGTCACTCATATGTTCAAGAGTTGTCCTTCTTCAGTTACACTTACCTCTGATTCTTTGTATCATCCAAAATCATTTTTCATCCTCTCGTCTCACGTCGATGATTTGGGATTGATTATGGCTCTCCTTCGACACAGTCGCTTTCCATCGACTTTAACTCATTATCTGGGAAGTTGATAGAGGGACTCCCTTCCAGTACCTTAGAGCTTGCATGCCTTAATGGCAAGTTCTTCGTACTCAATGAAAAGTTCACATCACTGCCTTTCAATCAAGTGATCTCACAGGTGTTCAACTTCAGTTCATGTATTCACATTCCGTGAATTGTGTTGATAGTACCTTGAGGGCCATCATTATTATTGGTGGTTTCTCTCACAATTGTTAATATTTTAAATCATTGATCAGTAATCAAGAGACTTTCTAGCATGTTTGATGTTAACACATCTATTCACATGCTTAGATCTGTACTTGATCGGGTTGTGTTGGAGCACAAGACCTTGGACTCAGATCACACAAAGTCTAGGTTGCGACGTTGTGTGACATGGTTATGATGATATGCATGTCTCTTTTAGATGGATGGCTATGACCAAATCGTGAGTTATCATATGTTATCCTTCTCATTATAGGATAGCTATGACCATACCTTGGTTTCATTATGATCTTCTTTGACAGATGGCTACACCCATACCTGAATTCATTTACATAATCATTCTCTAGATGGTTGTTAGAGATATGATATGAAAATACAAATATACCCAAGAAATAACAAGATGTGAATATAGAAATGCTTCACTTTATTAATCAAACCCTTAAGGTAGGGCAACACCATACATTCACTCCTTAAGGGAGGAGAACACTCCACAAGCGATATGCATGTTCATACAATACTCCTTGACATCTCTGAATGTGGAGTCTCTAGCCTCTATATAGGCCTCATACATATAATACCATGGGTCATTACCATGGTTCCCTCAATACCATCTATCTAGTACCATGGGCTTATTATATTATTGCTAACTGCTTGTGGTCCCTTACATGGTATGGGTTAACCACCTTATTTATTACTATGGCCCATCCCATTATTACATTATTCCCTTGGGTACCTCCCTTTGTACCCCATATTATCCCCCGCGGGTATACTACATTCCAACCCCCTTAACATGTTTCATCCCTGAAACATGGGAAGAACACAAATAATAAGATCTACTCAAAAGAGTAGTCCACTGGTACCATGCACGTGCATCTAGCCATCCAAGAGAAAGGTAAACCCTCGATCCAGCTGGTGCCTCACTCACTTGAGATGGAAGTAGACCCTAGCAAATCTTCTGTGTTGATGTGTAGTAGGTGGATCTTTGCTCCTCTCTATCTGTCATGCGGGGGTTGTTGTCCTTGTGGCTAATACATTTCCATCTTGTTGGTTGTTTTCTTGTGGGGTGATGTGGGTGGTGATATGCTAAAGTGTTAACCAACGGTGTATCTTTCTTTAATTCACCACCTAATGGATCTTGATTTGTATCTAGTACATGTTATGGTGCTTGTTGTTGTTTTTAATCTTCCAATGTTACTTCAACCACTGATTCCTCATCTGATGTATCAGTACCTACAACCTTTTCTGCTTCAGCCTCCTTGGACACTACCTATTTTTCTAGTACATGGTTTGATGTTTGTGTTTGATTGTTGACCATAAAAGGCTCATCATCTGATACGTCAGTCCTGGAACATCTTATGCTTCAACCTCCTTGGACTCTACAGGTTTATTGATAGAAATATCCTGTAATGTAATTTTATTCTTTTTATACCAGAGCTTCAGGAATTTCTTCTACACATTAATATTTATAGTACCCATTGATTCCATCCAAGGGTATCCCAAAACAACATCCATATTATCCATATATGAAGTATAAAAGTCACAATGCAACACATGCTTATCCATAGAAAGCTTCAAATCTTTATAAACTTGATCCTCATTATCAACTTGTGTGTTTTCAATGTGTTTTGATGGAGCTTGCAATTTGTTTGCCAAATTAACATTGATAAAATTATGCTTTCAACTAGTATTTATATATACAACGATCATCTCCTTCTGAATCAATCCATGAACCTGCAATAAGGAGATACCAGCAGAAAATAACCCTTTAGGTTTCTTGGTTTCCTTCTTTCATGTAAAAATAAAATCTTTGCTATGTTTTGTGGTTTTCTCCTTTCTAGTATGAGACCATTCATCCAAAAGTAGTTCTTCTATTTCATCAGCGCTACATAACTTCAGAAACTCCCTATCAAGTGATTACCACCACATAGGAGCCTCATTTCTCAAATAAGACCCTATTTTGTCCTTCCAACACCCTGGATGGTCCAAATTATGATATGCTATAAAAATTTCAATAAAAGTCCAATCATAATCTCCTTTAAAAAACTTATTGTTATAAGCCATGAAGAGGGTTTGTAATACAAATTACTTACTTGGCGAAAATTTGAAATGGCCACAATTTAATCAATATTGCTCAGAATCCCTATATGACCTTTTTTTGGAAATGGAACAAGCATTTTGGATCTTCCCATGATATAGAAATCCTGATCTAGGCACTAGAATTTCAGAGTCTTGCTGCAACTGTCTCACTGTCACCAAAAACTTTCTAAAAAAAGAGCTGATTTTAAATCAGCGATATCTCCGTCATCTGGACTCTGATTCAACTGATTGTTTTTTTGAACTTGGGTATTTTTTCACAAACAATCAATATCTAAAATTAGACCCTACATTTTTGCACTAGAACGTACAAATCCACTCCACAAACTTGCTGCCCCAAAAAATGTCTACAACCCCACTGATTTTTAAATCAGCAATATCTTCCTCATCTAGACTCCGATTCGGCCGATTTTTTTTTAAATTGAGTATTTTTTCACCAGAAACTTAGATCTGCAATTAGATTCTATAGATTTTTCACCAGAATGTACAAATCTGATCTGAAAACTCGTATCCCAGAAAAATGTCTACAACACAGCTGATTTTTTTAAATCAACAATATCTCCCTTATCTGGACTCCGATTCGGTTGATTTGTTTTTTCAAATTGGGTATTTTTTCACCAAAAACATAGATCCTTGTTATATTCTATAGATGTTGCACCAAAATGTACAAATCTAATCTGCAAACTTGCTGCCCAGAAAATTCCTTCAAAAATAAAGAAAATATTCTCCACTTTGCCCAAGAAAGTGCTTTGATACCACTTGTTATAGATATGATATGAAAATATATGAAAATACAAATATACCCAAGAAATAACAAAATCTTAATATAGAAATGCTTCACTTTATTCATCAAATCCTTAAGGTAGAGCAACACCATACATTCACTCTTTAAGGAAGGAGAACACTCCACAAGCCATATGCCTCTTCATACAATATTCCTTGACATCTCTTAATGGGGAGTCACTAGCCTCTATATAGGCCTCATACATACAATACGATGGATCATTACCATGGTTCCCTCAATACCATCTATCTAATACCATGGGCTTATTACATTATTACTAATTGCTTGTGGTCCCTTACATGATATGGGTTAACCACCTTATTTATTACTATTGCCCACCCCATTGTTACATTATTCCCTTGGGTGCCTCCCTTTGTACCCGATATTATCCCCCATAGGTATACTACAATGGTTGTGTCCATGCCATGATTCATGTATGATTTGATAGAGATCTCAGTTTATGTATATACATATGTACTTGCTTGCAGGTTTTCTAATGATAGAATAGTTTCTCACACTAATTTATGAAGCATTTCATCCCACTCAGACTCGGCCTTTATGCTTTAGGGGGCATCTGTTACACAAAATTTTGTCATTGTCCTTGTACTCCCTGTTCCTTGATCTTGGAGGGCCTCTATAGTGAACCCCGCATGCTTTGCCTTCATGAATAAAATCCCAGTATGTCCCTCTTCATGAGTAGATCATTTCCCTTTTGTACCATTTCCCTTCAAACTTTTGTTTCGCCCAATTTACAAGACTGGCACTAATGGCCTTTATTTCCCGCGCACCAATGTGCAGAGATTAGCACTATTCCCTATGCCGACTGGTGCGACTGAGCTATGTTCCAGCTAGGCTGTTCCTGTTATGGGAAGTTTTTTAAATTTGAGTCGAAGCTTCTAGCTCTAGAAGCTTCATAACGGAATTCTGGTAAATGGTTTGGCTGGATGGGGTCAATGATGAGAATTTTGGCTCCTTTCCCCTATAATCATGGAACTACCTCAAGAGGTAAGTCCTTATCCCATGAGAAGAGGATCCATCTCCCATCCATATTTCCTATATAAACCTCCCTTCTTGCAAAGCACAAGCTAGTTAGAGTTTTGGCTGAGTGTGAGTATACTATTTTGGATTATAAAAGCAACCTATTACTAGTTGTAGCCATCTAGTTGTGTGAGGGAGAAGTGTGCTTGGTTTTGAGTGAAGCCTAAAGGGAAGAGCCTTTGAACTATTGTTGTTTAAAGCCATCATGGAGTGCTAGAAGAAGTGTGTGGGAACCCGCTCTTATCAGAGGAAGATTGTAGCATCAAGACAAATGGTTGAAATCTCTCTTTGATATTAATATGTGCAACTATTGATTGATTTCCTACATGGTTTGTAATATTACATACCCATGTCTTAATGCTTCTTGACTCATTAAGTAGGTTGAATTGCAATTTGTCTATTATCATGTTTCAGTGCTGTTGTTGTTTACTTCTTTCAGCAGCTTGAAGAAGGAAGAAAGAGATTGTCGGAGCGAGCAAGTGAGGACATCATCAAGCAGGATAAGTGACCAAGAGGTAGGCCCTCTTGATTAATTCTAACCTAAGGAAATCTTCTATAGAATGTATCTATTGTGGCCAGACCCATTATCGGGCTAGAGGAATTCGTTCATGTCTGCGCTTATAATTTTACTTCACCACAAACCCTAGTACCATTCTTTTCAAACACCATACTCGTTCCCTTCAAATTGATTATCTCATTCATATCAAAATCCCAATCAATTCCAAGTTATGTTGGATATGGATTGCTGCCATCCACAACTCAATAAATTCAAAGTCTGCTACTATGCTTCCTCCTTCAATATCCATAACAACTCCATGAAATTGACCCATCAGGATGATCTCCCTTTGATTGGCCATGCACAGCTGAATTGGTAACCATTGCAACTTGGGTTTTCCCATTCACTACCAACTTTTCTTCGGCAATACATTCGCAGCAGATCCCAAACAAAGAATTACCTGATCCATTTCGAATTGACTAATCTACGTAATTAATCACATCTCTTGGCCAATTCTTTTCTTATTTATGTTTAGCTTATTTATTAAGTGTTTTTTAGGCTGTTGATGTTCTTTACCAATGTAGTTATCAATTAGCTCTTGGAATCTTTCTACTACTTTCTTATTTCTGAGAAATTTCATACATGTGTGCAAAAATGATTTCAGAATAGTTGGATCAGAATTCTCCATTGTGGTAGTGACTTCAAACTTATTCTTTCATGGCACTAATTGCGTCTGTGTCATTTATGTTGAAGCTCCTAGGTCCATGGAACTCTTCTTTGCTTCGATGAAGGTTTCTTTCTCCCTCTACATATTGAACCCAATAATCTTCTCTTCTACCTTCCTAAACCATGAATCTGCCACATGCTTTTACCCTATGCTTTATCTTCTCTTGTAGGTGCACCACTTCATGTCACTATATTAACTCTTTGATCCTCCTCGCGTAGTTTGGATCTCATCATTTGTAAATTCTTCGTAGGTTTTTGATTCTTTTTTTCCTACATCTTAGCAATTAAAATAGGGAAATCCTCTATTACATGGTCAAACTACTGACAGCACTGACAAGAAGGGTAATTGGGGTTCTGAAAATCCCATGAAAAATGTCCATCTTCGTCACAGTTATAGCATATGATGTGACCCCGTCCTCAAGTAGCTTCCCCTCCATGACTATACCCTCGACCTTAAAATCCTCTGTAGGTTGTAGGTGAACTTATTACGGGCAACCTTCAGCTTCCATCTTATATTTCAGAGTTCAATCCATCATCAAATCATAGCTGTGACTATTCTTCTTTTGATGTCTTAGTATTCGACAAAAGTTACAAAATAATTGAAATGCACATATTTCTATAACAAATAGCAATGAGCAGTCGGGTGTTTTCCTGCAACTCAGAAAATACTACACCAGACACTGAGTCTATTACTTGGTCCGAAACTAGGCTCTGGCTTTAAAGTATTGGGACCTCTGAAAACCACATAATCATGATAAACAAAACACTATTCCTTACAACGACACTCCACATTACACTTCGTACAACAAAATTTTTTGCACATCTCAGACCGAACTTCCTTTCCTTTCTTCACATCTTGCAGCTCCATATGTAACCTTGCTAATTGGAACTGTATCTACTAAACCCCTATGTGAGTATCCTTTACTGGTGAAGCTTCCAACTTCATCATGATTTCTAATGCTTCCACCTGCATCGAAATCTTTTTTAATGATAGTGGTAATCTCAGATTTGGCAATAATGTAGCAATATACCACTCTTTGTGGTGTTCATCAGAAATCTGGAAGTTGACTTGTCCCAGTAAGAATTTTAACCTCTAATATACATCTGAGATAGTCTCATTGATTGATTGCTTAATTTATTTTATTTTGTAATGCATTGTCACTGTGATTTGGGCTTCTTGAACTCTGCGTTCAATGCCCTCATGTTTGGCACCTGTTGGTTTAGGTCTTTTCATCAATGTTTATTAAAGTCCATGACAATCAATGTTTGATCTTTTAATGAAAAAGAGTCATTTTCAGTCATTAGGTCTAGGGATTAGTCAATTTGGTCTTCAACCATGTATAATAAAGTCATGCAAGCTAGAGGGAGGCCTTTACAAAGTCGTGATTTAAAGATTTTCATCGTCATGTTGACATATTAGGACTATTCTTCAAAACTCTGTTTTGAAGAAAAGTCAAACAGTGTGTCATTTGTGATAATTTTCAAAAATGTTTCCGATTGATCTCTTCAGGCACAACCATGGTTTCCTTGGCGAAATGCCATGTCAACACCCCCTGCAAAAAAGTGCCAAAAATTTCATCATTTTAGCTAAAAATTCAAAGGGAAAAGTGAAATACAGAGTTGAACTAAATCAGGAAAAAGTGCCAAAACAAAACATTACCAAAGTGGGTTTTGAAGAAACAAAAATCAAAACCATAACTCCAAATGTCTTTATATAGAATTTCCTCAAGGAACAATGTCATTTTGCACACCAAGGATAGATAGAAAGCATTTCAAGGTGATTGTGAGAGTAAGCTCGTGTTTTGAGTGAGATTGGAGGTGTTTTCACAGGCGCGATGCATAGGCAGAGGGGCGCGATGCACAGAGGGAGCGCTGTGCACTAGGCGCGACCACACAGTGGTGAAACATCATGGGCGTGACGCACACAAAGGGTTCGGTGCACTGGGTGTGCTGCGCGGCGCACATCCACAAAGGCCCGATTTGGCTCCAAATTTGCAAACAATTGCCTTGAAACCCTTGAAATTTCCAGGTAGGGTCAACATCTCGGTTGCTCATCAAATTTTGTGAATATGATGATGGTTTATGGCTGTTTATAGTTGCAATAAAAACTCCTAAACCATACCACTTGAAGTCATCAAAACCATTGCTCTTAGGGTTGCAAATTTGTTGTGTTGATGCCAAGGTTCCTCCTCCCTTTCACCTTTCCCTTCTTTCCATTGTTCCCTGCCCCTCTATTCCATTTTTCCCATCTTTCCCTACCCTAAAACATTACTAAACTCCTATTCCCTATCCCGTCCACTCATTTGTCAAATTTAAAACCCTAAAATCCTACCTTATGAAATCCCCAAACCCTCCTACATGTCCCTAAACAAAATTTCTCCCCATAATCGCTAATTCCATCATATTATTGACCTTCCTAACAGTCCCTTTTGCATTGTTCCCCTTGGTGGAAGAATTCATAACAACAAATAGTTTCCACACATCATCAAAGGGCAGTCCAAGCATAGTCCATATACAGTAGTCATGGCATCTGAGCATTGATCGGAGTATGAAATGGATACCCAAAGTGATTCATCCTTGGAAGAACAGGCTCCCTGGAGACATCATAAAAGTGGCAAAAATGTTAGGGATGAACCAACCACCCTTACAGAATTGCAGGCCTGCCCTCTTGCTATGTCATGTTTCCAGCATCTGTCATGTTTTCTGTTTTGTCAAAAGGTGGCTAGTGTTCGAGTTCATCATGAGTTGGCCCGTCTTTTTGTGCTTCACTTACATGGAGATCACTCTATCTTGGTCAGTGTCACCTTCACACTGACACCTGAAACTGTCTCATTAGCGACCGGCATGCCGAATGTTGGAGAACCAAGGCACAAGAAACAGAAGGTTGATCGGCAAAATTATGAGCCATACATTAAGGCCAGTTTCTTGAGGCAGCTCAAAAGAGTCTTTCCATTCCAGCATCTGCAAGATTAATATGCTCCACTAATGAAGTTGATCATGAAATATTTCAGCTGTGAGGGGAGGTTCTCTCATTTATATGCTTATCACATCAGGTTGCTCATGCATTTTACCATGGTACGGTTGATGAACATCCCATATTTCATTTGCAGGAACATAGGGAGGATGAACACCTTCATGCAGCATAAAACCCCTCAGCAACAACTTAACAGTGTTTATCATTTTTCTCTTATTAAGATTTTGGTGGTTCATCAACTGGGACTACAGGGCATTACTTGGGATGACTTCATCTCCCATGACCTCTTCAACACTTCACAGGTATTATCAGAGGTTGAACATGATATAGGTGGTCCTTCTCATCAGTATGAACACCATGAGACCACTATTATGCCGATATTCATCACCTATTAGAGAAGCAGTAAACATTTGTTCACAACAACAAAGCGAGTGTTATCTCCACCCGGGGTGGAAGGGGCCTCACTTCTGACATGAGCAACCCAGGTACAGGACAGGGGCAAGAGGCCCATGCATGATGAGGGGCCATCAGGTGAACGAGAGTCCAACTTCATCCTCATTCACAATGATGATACAAATGTGGAGAGTGCCAAACTTAGAAGGACCATTCAAGAGCAACAAATAGAGATCCAAGCCTTATCTCTCAATTTGGAGAGGGCTAAGTGGATTATCAGGTACTTGGAGTAGAGGAATAAACAACTCAAAGACCAGCAAGAGATCATAGAGCTGCAAAACATCCGCGAGAATCGCTAATCTGCCCAACATAGGAGGATTGAGCTCACTCCATTAGAGCAAGAGATTAACAATGACCGAGAGTCTTGGCTCGAGCGGATCAACATCCACCTTGAGAGACTGCTAGAGAAGGCCAACAAGGAAAAAAACATTATTGAGGCGGATGGTTTATCACTACAGGGCACGGAACATGAGTTCAAAGGCTCAGATAAGGAATTTGAAGGCGAAATTGAGGAGAGCAACAAAAAGACAAAAGAGGCAAAAAGAGCAAGATCAGCTCTGAATATTTGACGAAGCCTCTGTGGCGCAGCATAGCACTTCATAGAGAATCTCTAGCCCAAATTTCAAAAAATTTGGGGCAATTTTGGTCATTTGACAAATTTTGGTGCACAAAACAGGGTTTTTCTCCCTGTGCACCGTGCCACTGGCGCGATGCTTATGATAGGGAGCTCCAAATCATAACAGGTTTACATTTTTTGATTCAGAATGAAGAATCATGACTGATGGTCCATGGCCAAGAAGTTTGGGCAAGTTTTGAGACCCTAGGAGGTAAAAAACACTCAAAAAATAAACTCTCTGCCCCTATTTTGATGCGCAGAAAGTAGTCTTCAGAGATTGAAGTTTTGGAGGGATAAATGAGTACAAAATTCTGAAATTCCACTTGGGTTGGAAAGTAGACCGATAGGGCCTTCTAACAAGCACACTTGGGAACAATTTGGACTTCCGAAAGTACCTCAAAATCGCCTCCAAAGTGGCATGACGCATATAGTTTTGGGCCTGGCGCACAGAGACCTAAAGGCCAAAATCACTTCCTCTCCGTGACATTTCGATTCATGATTTTTTCCGAGTGGGCCAGCTCATTTACACTAAATTTTTCTCGGCACCTAAGGAAAATTTTAAAAAGTATTTTCACTAAAGGTTGGCTTCTATCCAAGTGGCAAAGGAAGGTGAGCAGTCACCCAAACAGTTTGTCATTTTTGTAACGCTGCACCTGTTACTAATGGTTGGCTTTCCATTTCCAGTTTGTAATGATTTGAAAAAATCCCCAACTTTGGGTCGTTCCATTTCCCAATGTCAAAGTCTATTTATTGTATGTAAAACCATTTGCAAAGGGTTGGTTGTAATTTCTGGGAGACTGTGGGAGAGAAACTCAGTTACTCATTGTATATATTGACAGAGAATTAATGAAAGGAAACAACTCTGGTTCATGAGATTCATGTGGTGTGAGTGTAGCAAATGTATTCTCTTTATGTTTCATACGTATTTCGTTATGTTTCACAGTTCATTCAAATTCATCTCCAGTGAAATTTTCTAAGTAAGATAAGGTAGAATTCATGTTTATTGCTCTACCTGTGGGAAGGTTTCACGTTCTGTGTTCTTCTTCTGTTGAAAATGATTCATGTATTTATGCTCTTTGCACCCTCCTAAACAATCTTTCCATTTCAAAGTATTTCAAATTTAATTGCTATAATTTCCGCCTATCTTTCCTCACAAAGTAATCTTTGCCTTTGTGTTAAATTCTCTGCTCATTGCTGTTCGTTGGTCCCATACATCCCAGAAACTCGGTCATTTATCAAAAATTGCCTCTTGTTTCCATATTTATTTACCTAGCCTAAAATCAATATTCATTGTAAGTCATCTCAGACCATATCGTTCATTTATTCACTGAGCGTGACACAGAGAGATCCCTCTCCTGTTCTGGTAGGGCTAGCTACCAGACTGAGCATGGTTTGTGGTTACCCTGAATTTTGCCTTCCTTCAGCCTAAGGCAGATTTAGGTGCTAACAGGTGCTTTAGCTATTTTCTGTCCAAAATGCAAGAAAAAAGAACGCTCTAAGAGAATGCCCTTTAAATGCAAAAATTATAGAGACTTGTATGATTTTCTCATAGAATCATGAAACAAAGGATTGTCCTTCAATTACAGGTCTTAAGGTTGTTTTTCAAGAAGAAATAGTTCCAAATTCAGCAGAACCTCTCTGCTTTGTCTCTAGAAAACCTTGGTAGGGGCCACAAAATCAGGGATTTAACAATCAAATGTATCCTCAACCCCCACCAAATTGGAATTCTTGGTAGCAACCTAGGCCTCAACCTCAATCTCAATATCAAACTTGGTCTCAACCTCAATCTCAATCTCAACCTTAGGCACAAGGAGTACAAAATCCTTATGGGATATTTTCTCAATAATATCAATATCCTCCATCATATCAGAATTATCCTCCCCCACACATTCCACAACAAAATCAGTAGCCACAACTTTAAAATCATAACCCTTAACTTTCATTACCATTTCCACAACAAATTCCACAACAAAACCAAAGTCCTCAACTCTTACTGCCATTTTAGCAGAGACCAAATCAGCTACTTGCCCAACCATTACCAAACCCCAACAATAAAAATCCTCAGAATACTTACATGGAGGAAGGACAATAATTTCCAACTTATATGATCACTCCTCTAGATCTCAATGATGCTCAACTAAGATCTGCTAGGATACTAGAAAAGGGAAGACCTTTTGTAGTTATTTAGGAACAAGACAATTCTGAGGAAGATTCTCTACAACCCAATAAAAGTTTTGAGGGAACATCTCTCCAAAACCAAAATACTGAAAATGAAAAATAGAAAGAACCAGTTAGCTCAACTCGTATCATTGAGCAGCCAGTATCTACTTATGCACTTCCTTTTCCTAAAATATTACAATTTGATATAGGAGTAGAAAACTAGATCATGTTGCCTAAATATGATTTTCTAGATGAATTAAAAAATGTTTGTATCAAAATGCCTTTGTTACAAGCCATTAAGGAGATTCCAATCCTAGATAAAACAATAAAGGAGATGAGCATAAAGAAACTAAGAAGAAAATAAAAAGAAACAAAAAGAATTCACCTGGTAGGAAAAATAGAAGATATAATGATGGGAAAAATGGCCATACAAAAATATGTAGATCCAAGAAGTCCAACTGTGAAAACACATATCAATGGAGTTGACATTCCAAATACATTGATTCATTTAGGGGCAACAATAGACATCATGAGCAAACAAACCATGGAATAGCTCAAGCTTCCTAATCTTCTTTACACCCCTACATTACTGCAATTAGCGGACATATCTGTAATCAAATAAGATGGAGTGCTAGAAGATATTTCAATATCCTTAGATTCCTAGGAATATCCTATTGATTTTATGATCTTAACCCCCAAGAATAATCTAGGAGGACATCCACTCATATTAGGAAGACCTTGGATGGCCACAAATGATGCTTTCATTAGCTGTAGATCTGGTGATATGTATATTTCTGATGGGAATTCAACAAAGAAATTCACTCTATATCCTCCACTAAGAAAAATAGCAGAAATAGATGACAAAGAATGGATTGATGATGAAAATGACGTTCAACCTCTCTTTACTATTTCCGATATTAGTGAACATAGTCAAATCTTAAATACAATGGAAAATTTTGAATCATCTCCAAAATATGAACATGATCAATTTCAAGAAAAATCCAATATTGAATATTTGTCATCTAGGCAGATGTCTCTTTATTGTATGGAAGAATTTGGTAGCTCTACAATTGAAATCTTTCCACGGAGAACATTGAACATAAACAATAACTTGGAGAAATCATAACAGGAAAAGCTAATCAAGGCATTACAACAACATTCTGCTGCATGTGCATGGGAATATATTGGCATAAAAGGAATATCTAATACATGATTGTGTAGAGGTATATATGGATGATTTTATAGTCTATGGGAATACATTTGAAGAATCTTTGGAAAATTTGGAAAGAGTTATTAAAAGATGTAAGGAAGCAAACCTTTCACTAAACCATGAAAAATGTTTTATGATATTTACAAAAGGTATTGTTTTAGGGAATCACATTTCAAGGGATGGGATTAAAGTTAATAAATCTAAAGTTGAAGTCATCTCTAAATTATCAATTCCAAATTGCCAAAAGGATGTTCGAAATTTTCTTATATTTACAGGATACTATAGACGATTTATAGAAATTTTCACTAAAATAACATCCCCACTCTTCAAATCACTCACAAAGGATTGTGAATTCAATTGGAATCCTGACTGCCAATTAGCATTTGAGACTTTAAAAACAAAAATTTCTGAAGCACCGATCTTGAGAGGTCCAAATTGGAAACTACCTTTTAACATTTCAACATATGCTTCAAATATAGCTCTCGGAGTTATATTAGGACAAAAAGACTTGATTCCCTATTCCATCTACTATACAAGTAAGAATTTGACTCCCACTGACTTGAACTATACTGTAAATGAAAAGGAATTTTTAGCGATTGTTCATGCAATCAACAAGTTCATACATTATATAACAGGCTATGAAACCTTTGTTCATACAAATCACTCTGCAATTAGATATTTAATGAATAAACATGTTACTAATGGTAGAGTTACAAGATGGATTTTACTCTTTCAAGAATTCAATATTATTGTGCTAGATAGATCTAGAAAACAAAACACAGTTGTTGATTTCCTATCCAGAATTCAAAATATCAAAGATGACACTTCGGTTGAAGATAAGTTTCCTGATGAATATATTTTTGCAGTTACTACTCAAACTCCTTGGTTTGCAGATATTGCTAATTACTTAGTCACAAGGAAATTACCTTCACATTTGTTTCCTAGAGAAAAAAAGAAAAATCATTCAGATAAGTTCAATATAATCACGGATCACTAATGAATTGTATAAAACAGACCTAGATCTTATGATCAGAAGATGTGTTAGGGAAGATGAAATGCCTGAAATTCTTAAGGCATGTCATGATGAGCCGTGTGGTGGACACTTTGCTGACAATAGGACAACCTATAAAATCCTTTCTTTAGGATATTATTGGCCATCCATCTTCAAAGATGCCAAAGAATATGTCAGGAGGTGTGACAACTGCCAGAGGGTAGGGAAACCCACTCCTTCAAATGAAATTCCACTACAAATTCAGGTACTCATTGAACCTTTTGAAAAATGGGCCTTAGATTTTGTTTGGCCAATTAATCCTTCATCTAAGCAAAATAAGTATATATTGGTATGCACTGATTATGTCACTAAATGGGTAGATGCCAAAGCATTACCTTTTTCTAATGAAAAATATGTAGTTAATTTTCATTTTTAGGACATCTTCACTCATTTTGGTGTTCCAAGAGAAATTGTGACAGATCAGGGATCTCAATTTACATTTAAAATGGTGAAGGGTCTTGTGGAAGATTACAAGATCATACATAGAAAATATACTCCCTATCATCCTCAAGAAAATGGTCAAGTTGAATCTACAAATAAGGTGATTGAAGAAATTGTCACTAAGACTGTGCATCTACATAGAAGAAATTGGGCAAAAAGGCTTCCTGGAGCCTTATGGGCCTATAGAACTACATGGAGGAACACAACGAGACATACGCCCTATGAACTTGTTTATGGGAAACAAGCCCTGTTCCCTATAGAGTTTCAAATCAAAACCTTCAAGATGGAAGTCCAATTGGGATTGGATTTATTAGAGGCACAGAAACATAGATTGGAGCAACCTAATGAACTTGATGAAATCAGGCAAGATGCAGCCTAAAGAACCAGTATAGTCCAACAACAGAGGGCTAAATGGCATGATAAATATATTAAGGAGAAGAAGTTTCAAGAAGGAGATTGGGCACTATTCTTTGACTCAAAGTTCAAAGATTTTCAAGGGAAGTTTCAAACTCATTAGCCTGTGCCATATGAGATTGAAGAAGTCTTTAATAATGGAGCAGTAAATATAAGGAGAATAGATGGAAGCAAAATACCTCTTCTTGTGAATGGTCTTTGGTTGAAGATATATCAAAACCCAGTTTCAAGAGAGGAGTTCATTAAGATTTTCTATGATAACTCTGAAATGAAGCTAGTGAAGAAGAATTCTTCTTCTCCACTAAATTAGTCTTTATTTTTCCTGATAATAATAATAATAATAATAATAATAATAATAATAATAATAAAATTGTATGGTGTTGAAAACCAATCATTGATTGGCATCCTTATACAGAAAATCTAGGGTGAAAATTAGAGATTCGTGACATCCTATATTTTCCATTTCCTTTCAGTAATAAGTAGTGACAAAAAGATGCATTCATTCACAATTTAGAGTCTGCAAATTCATCATCTCATTCAATCTCATTCTGTCTTCATTTTTTTTTATAGTTCCACTTCATCTCACTGTCATAACTCATTTCCATTTATTTTTGTTAAACACACATGGACAGCAAAGGAATCTGAAAGATAAAACATGAGAGTGCAATTTTTATTAACAAATGATTTACATTTATAGTACATATTGTGACCGTTGGGTTTCACATCCCAAGGTCTCTTGGACTACTTTGTATATTCGGCTTCCACACTAACCCATTGAGGATTAGGTGTCCAACATTCCCCCCCTTAATCCAAAGGGTTATGCATGAATCCAAGAGGAGAGTTGTAATACAAAATGTGCAAAAATGCATGGCAGCACTAGGTTGAATGTGCTATCTGAAATGTTGGTATAAAGGGCGGTGGTTTAAGGATGACCACCAACACTGGAACGCTTAGTGCAGTTCCCGGAACTCTTCCAAAACTGGCAAGAAGCTGAAGTCTTCTATTAGAGGAAGTGCTCCTATTGATTTGAAGAGGGAAACCTTCAACCAATAAAGGGTGGTCTCACCTCGCATAAAAGGGAGAAATTCAACCTGAAAAGGGAAGTCTCAACCTATGATGGTTTAAGGATAACCAACAACTCTGGAATGCTAATGCAATTCCTGGAACTCTTCCAAAACTGGCAAGAAGCTGGAGTCTTCTGCTAGAGGAAGTGTCCTCAATTTTGTTCCTGGAATTATTCCAAAACTGGTAAGAAGCTGAAGTCTTCTGGTAGAGGAAGTGTCCCAGATTACCAACTGAAGGCATGTTCACGAGCATCTTTCTTTCTGGCTACAACTCTGAAACTGGTGTGGCAGGTTGCAGCTCACGCTCGCTTGATGTGACTTTGAAGCTTGTAGCTGATCATCA
>APFE030962425.1:101999-123290 GCA_000404065.3 Pinus taeda | reverse complement strand
ATATGGGAAAAAACAATTAAAAAACATAAAACATTGTTTCGTTAAAAAAACTTTCAAGAAACTATAGAATACAATTTAAAGAAGAACATGATTATTTATTCTTTAAAAAACCCTTAAAACACAAAATAAATAATAATAATAATAAAACTGAAACGCACAGAGGTAGTCTCTATTCTGCTTTTTCACAGCATTTCATGTTTCCTGTTTTTAAGAATGACAATATATATCTTAGACCTGGTAATTGAGCTGCCAAAGCTCAAGAATCATGACCCATGTTCTAACCATGGATTAGGAGGTCCCCAACAGACAGGGAATACCAGTTCCTATCCATTTTCTGAGATTTCCTGTTCCTCGAATCTAGAAACAGAATGGAAGTGATGATCTCTTATCGATTATTAGGGTCAGAAAAGTTTTAAACCATGGGAATTGCATTGGTCTCTTACTTTTACACCAGCTAAACAAAGCCCCAGATAACATGCTTTTTTTTTTGAGTTTTCTGCAACCATGGTAGCTCTCCATGCCCGAGTCCTTTTGTTACCTGGCTTGCTTACATTTTCAGAGTTGAATAGGAAGCCAGAGTTCTTGCCTGCAGCAGCTAGTGAGGTAAGAACGGGGCTTGAACAAACATGCTTCAATTATCTTGATGAATGCCTTTATTCACCACAGAAGTCCCTATTACTTCTGAAATTTTATTGTTATAGAAATTCCTGTTAATTTATGGAAAAAAACTTGGATATAAATTCTCCAATTAAATTAGAAATTTACTTAGCCAGTGTGATTCAAATTTGTGGGGAGGCATTGCATTGTACCAACCACAACTACTGGGATGTGGATTTAAAATGGAATGGAGGGGGCTACTGGATGTGGGATTTAAATGGAGTGGAGGGGATAACATTGATGTGAGATTTAAAATTGGGTGGAGGGGATAACATCCCATTATATCAGTAACAACCACTCAGATGTGCAAAATGAGATGAATTGTAAGTTTGTAACCCCATCTTCTAAGTAGCTTGGAAGGAGAGATTTTATAGTCCGTCCAAGTTGCAACAAGGACACGCGAATGTGTTTCCAGAGTTCTTAAATCTAAATCCCTTCATTAATCTGGGAAATTGACTGCACTGCACAAACGAAGTTGACCATATTTTCATTTGATCCCGAAATAATTAGTAGCAGATTATAGAGATTTTTCCCTTTATTGTTGGATTGTTTGCTATTGGATTCATCAATAATAATGTTATCCTTTTTCATAGGTTTCTGTTGCCTTAATCTTGGGCCTAAAGTTTGGAGGGGACAAAGTACTATCCAAAGGCTTCTTAGCGTTGTTGGTGGCAACCTTCTGCTTATTTGTGGCTGCATTTGGGTGGTCATGGGGTCCTCTTGGATGGACTGTGCTGAGTGAATTTTTCCCACTAGAAACACGTTCTATTGGACAGGCGATAACGGTCTCTGTGAACCTTCTTTTCACATTTGCAATTGCGTACGTCTTCTTATCTCTTTTATGCACATTCAGGTATGGGATTTTCCTATTCTTCTGGATCTGTATCATGACTGCCTTTGTGTACCTCTTCTTGCCAGAAACCAAGGGTGTACCCATTGAAGAAATGATTTTTGAATGGAGAAAGCACTGGTTTTGGAAGAAAATAGTTCCTTGTGTCGAGGAGGGGGCACCCAAAGGAAAACTACCAGAACTATAATTCACTTAAAGAATAACTTAGTTTAGTTTAGTAATTCACTTAAATAATAACTTAGTTTGGGAGGTTTGTCATTTGTTCATTGTAATTTACAAGTCTATTTCAGTAGCTTTTGTCTCCACTTCCGGAGAATTGTAAAGAAAGTGATGGATTTTCTTTGATGATTTTTTTTGTTTCTGGAGTTCAATGTGTTATGAATATCTGAATACAAAACATCAAAATTATCATCTCCAAAATGATCATTCATAGACGAACATGACTGCAACGATTTTACACCCTAAATAAAATTTGTCAATGGTATCAATCATTGTTTCTCAATCTCAATAAATCGTTTATGCTTTCTTTTCATCCCTGATGAGGGATGATGATGAGTGAAGTGCCAGAGAAGTTGTTTACTGTTTCGGTGATTTTTCCATTCTTTTTGTTTACTAATTGAGCAATGTTTGATATTGTGGGAGCCTTTATCACTATTGAGGGCAATACCACATTCACTAGGCATTAAAACAACCTCTCTGTTGTCTTTCTGAGGCTGGGAAAATGCAGAGAGGTTGATCTTCATATTGGAAATTATAGAGCATACTATTTTTATTACTAACATTGGGTATGCTTTTCAAATTTTCAAGTCCAGGTTGGTTAAGAGCTCAGATGCTGGATTGCGACCAAAGTCTAAAAACAGGGCACATAGGGAGATCCCAGGCATCAAAGATATGGATGCTAAGACTCCAAAGATCCCTGGGTGGTGCTCACTCTGTGATGTTACCTGTAGCACAAAGGAAGTTCTTCACAAACAACATGTGTTTGGGAAGAAGCACCAGTCGAGGTTAAAAAAGTTGAAGGAAAACGGTTCAGAAGATGTAGTGAAGCCACAAAAAAAGCAGCCACAAGGACTAGTGGGGTGGTGTTCTCTTTGTGAGGTTAACTGTGGAAGCCTAGAAAATCTTCATGAGTTGCATATGTCAGGGGAAAAAACACCTGTCCATGTTAGGAATGGCAAAGACAAAGGAGCAGGAGACAGTAGAGATTGGCAAAGACAATGTTCTTGGAAAAAGAAAAGATGATTTAGTGAAGGAAGAAAGAGATATGCCATCCAAGAAATGCCACAAGTTACATAAAGGAGATGCTGCCCATGCCCAGCTTATAGAGGATGGAAATTATGAAGCCCTTTTACTGGTCTATGGTGAGACAGAAAGTGTTGTTGGTCGCAAAGTTGCGGAAGAAGCTTTCGTCAAAGCTCAAGATGAAGGGGCAGATTAAATGTTCCAAGATTTCAACCTGTTGAGCGTAAAATGGTATGTGTTTTAGGTTTTGTGGACATTAGATTTCAAAATTTTCTTTAAGGTTTTGTGACAGTTGAGACACTTCAGGATTGCAAAACAGAAATCCCTAGAGGTTCATAAGAAATGTTTTTGAACATGCTGGAATTAAATATTACGTAGGGTTGAGTTTCGAAAATTTTGATGTGATTCATAAGAAATGTTTTTGAACATGTTGGAATTAAATATTGCGTAGGGTAGGATTTAGAAAATTTTGATGCCATTATGAACTTTCCCTATGTAAACAGTTCTTAAGGTGGTTGTGATTACAAAATAAATTGATTAACCTCTTTGCAAGTTAATTCGTTTATCCTTTCAACGTTGAAAGGTTTTTAGAGAAGGTTCTCTGTAGCAAGGGGCCTTTGTAAAACTGAACGGGGATCAACGAACAGAGCGGGATGTTTCTATTTGTGCTGGTAAATTGTCTTTTGAGCAAATTCATCTGTCTAAACTTGATGGAAATATCGCTTCTCCAGCTACTCAGTTTTCAGTTTACATGACAGTCTCCCATGCAACATTTCTTGCAAGTGCCTAGATGGGTAGATTCATGTGTTGGCTCTAGAAAAGTTCAGTTTATTAATGTGGACTAAGTTCTTTTGTTGCAATTTTGATGTAATTCACAAACACATGATCAAAAGAGGAACAGCCCTGAGGATCAACCAACAGAGCAAGATGTTTCCACTTCTGGTGGTAAATTCTCTTCTATACGGATTCATGTGCCCAGTGGAGTGTCCCAAATGGATTATACAGAGAATCATGGCGGTACAAGGGCTCCTTTATCAAGGTTATCTTTAGGCCACACTTATTACACACTGTAATCTTTGCAAGGCGTTACAACTCTTCCCCCTTACCATTCTCATCAACATCGTTGCCTTCCTCGGTGTTTGCTCTTCGCCAATCTGTCCCCATTCACATGGGAGGCAGGGCAATGTCGCCTACCCTTTCTCCTCGATTGGTACCCATGACCTCAGAGACACGATGATTAGGGATCCCTACAGACAACCCATTACTGACAGAGAACCCACTTTGAATATTATGAATTATGGGGCAGAGCCTATTGGATATTCCATTGGCCATTTGCAGAGCTTGAACCGATCTGTGAATCCAACTCCGCAATATCAACAGCAGGAATTTGTTAATCAAACTTCATCTCCACCTCAGATCTATCAACATCAGTCACGCCAACAAGAGGTACTTGTTTTTTATTTCAAATTTCCATTCCGGATTGTGCAATGTATCCATCCTTTTTCATTCACTTCTTAGCCTCTCAACTTTGAACTTTGTTTTCTGCTTCAGTAGTGTATCCATTCTTTTTCTACCTTTTCTTATTGTGCCAGAAAAGTTGTTTACTGTTTTAGTAATTTGTCCATTCTTTTTGTTTACAAATTGAGCAATGTTTGATATTGTGGGAGCCTTTATCATTGTTAAGGGAAATACCACATTCACTAGGCATTAAGACAACCTCTCTGTTGTCTTTCTGAGGCTGGGAAAATGCAGAGAGTTTGATCTTCAGATTGGAAATTATAGAGCATACTATTTTTATTACAAACATTGGGTATGCTTTTCAGATTTTCAAGTCCAGGTTGGGTAAGAACTCAGATTATGGATTGCAACCAAAGTCTAAAAAAAGGGCACATAGGGAGATCCCAGGCATCAAAGATATGGATGCTAAGACTCCAAAGATCCCTGGGTGGTGCTCACTCTGTGATGTCACCTGTAGCACAAAGGAAGTTCTTCACAAACAACATGTGTTTGGGAAGAAGCACCATTCCAGGTTAAAAAAGTTGAAGGAAAAGGGTTCAGAAGATGTAGTAAAGCCACAGAAAAAGCAGCCACAAGGACTGGTGGGGTGGTGTTCTCTTTGTGAGGTTAACTGTGGAAGCCTAGAAAATCTTCATGAGCTGCATATGTCAAGGAAAAAACACCTGTCTATGTTAGGAATGGCAAAGACAAAGGAGCAGGAGACAGCAAAGACTGGAAAAGACAATGTTCTTGGAAAAAGAAAAGAGGATTCAGTGAAGGAAGAAAGAGATATGCCATCCAAGAAATGCCACAAGTTACATAAAGGAGATGTTGCCCATTCCCAGCTTACAGAGGATGGAAGTTCTGAAGCCCATTTACCGGTCTATGGTGAGACAGAAAGTGTTGCTAGTCGCAAAGTAGAGGAAGAAGCTTTTGTCAAAGCTCAAGATGAAGGGGCAGACTAAATGTTCCAAGCTTTCAACCTGTTCAGCGTAAAATGGTTTGTGTTTTAGGTTTTGTGGACATTAGATTTCAAAATTTTCTTTAAGGTTTTGTGACAGTTGAGACACTTCAGGATTGCAGAACAGAAATCCCTGGAGATTCATAAGAAATGTTTTTGAACATGCTGGAATTAAATATTATGTAGAGTTGAATTTTGAAAATTTTGATGTGATTCATAAGAAATGTTTTCGAACATGTTGGAATAAAATTTTCGTAGGGTAGGATTTACAAAATTTTGATGTGGTTCTGAACTTTCCATATGTAAACAGTTCTTAAGGTGGCTGTGATTACGAAATAAATTGATTAACCTCTTTGCAAGTTAATTCGTTTATCCTTTCAGAATAAATTCCAGCAGCGAGTTCATGAGAAATAAGTCCCCAACCCTTCCCAGAAACACAAGGAGTAACATCCCCTTACTAATGCAATTAGTGGCTCATCCATTGCAGAATGTCAGACATCTACCTCTGCAAATGCATCCAGGACAGGTTGTTGGGCCGCCACCTGTGTCACAGTCGTTACCATCAGAGACTCCATGTAGTAGCAATTGCACAGGAAACAACTTAGGAGTCCTTGGAGCAACATGTCCCAACAGTGCAGTTTCCTCAACTCTGACCCCAATCTAACCTGATGCCACTGCAACAGAGCAACTCCCGATCCCAATTTGACCTGATGCCCCTGCAATAGAGCAACATGTCTGGGCCCCTATCTGACCTGATGCCCTTGCAACAGAGCAACATGTCCCAAGGTGCAGTTCCATTAACTCTAGGCCCAATCCAACTCAATGCCAGAGCAACATGCCCTAGGAATGTAGTTCCATTAACTCCAAACCCAATCCGATCAACATGTCCCAAAGGTACGGCTCCATTAACTCCAACCCAATCCCAAAGCAACATTATTCCATAAAAACAGTTCCATTTACTTCGCAATACTATCAACCTGTCCCAAGGGTGTAGTTCTATTAACTGTAGCCCCAATGTGACCCAATGAAGAATTTGTTGCTATTTTTTTGAACACATATCTAGGCTGTCCTTTGGTAGCAATTAGTGTTGGAACTTGGCAGGTTCATGCTTCTTCGTGAGACCAATATAAATGTACTGTTTCAACGTCATTGGTGGCAGATTTATGCAACATATTTGATCATTTAAGTTTAACATATTTGCCTTTTCTTTTCCTACAAGGAATTTTCTCTTTATATGTACTAGAGTTATTGGGATATTCTTTAGGAACTAGCAGGCATGCAAATTTATATTTTTAAATCCCTAATTCTCCTCATCATTTGCAAATTGTTCGTCTGCATCTATGCTCAGAGAAGACAACTTAGCTTCAGAACGTTTGTAAGACAGAAAATGCAAATTTTAGCAAATATGGAGGTAATAATAAATGCCCTGTGAGCCCCAAGAGTTAGCTCAATCGGTCAAATCAAGTACCTCGCCAATGGGAGGTCACAGGGTCGAATCCCGAAAGCTCTTGGGGTTAGGTCAGTAAATAGGCCGAGGGGTGTTGATGCCCTTCGGGTGGCGTCCACTCAGAGATTTAAACCCCTGGACGTAGCGGCTACCCACTGACCAGAGTATTCGTGAACCAGCAAGTGAAAAGAAAAATAATAAATGCCCTGTGGTGTCAGAATAATGTTTTCTTGGGTTTCTTTTGAGCAATAGCATTAGAGAGTCGTATATTGGTGGGGGACCTTTAACCCAACGCAGCAGTGGCTTCATACAGGTGTGATTGGGGGTTCTCATCTTTGTAGGCAGAAGAAAGGAATGTCATTGATACATTTGTGATTATTGCTTTCAACAGAGCTCTCTGCAGTGTTATCGATCCCAGGTCTGGCATTTACAAAATGTGACTCAACTTTTTAAAATGAGGTAACATTCTTTGCATTTTTAGAAAAGAAAGAAAAATTGAACACTTGTTTTTGCAATGGCAGAGTATGGATATGTTGTTTGCATGATATAAAGGGAAATATCTTATTCAGCTGACGTATTCCTTACATTCTCGTGTTATTTGTAATCGTGTTGTTAAGATACTTAATAGTTTTCTTATGCACAACACTCGTGTGAAATTTGCTAATAGTGATTTTTGGTTAAGTTTCCTAGCAGATCTATTTGTACCATGAATGGCAGTCACTCTTTCATCATAGAAATTTATAATTGAAAAGTGCTGATATTACATTCATAATAAGGCCTCATGCTAATTGGAAATTAGTCTTGAATCCCTACAAATTACACAATCTAACTTATGTCATAATGGAACCATTTTTACACCCAGTTTGATGATTTAATGCATCTATTCGAGATATTCAACTCTGTTTCTTCAGATTGAATGCGGTTGTGGGAAGTCATGAAGTCGTTGTTGATGATGGTCAGTGTAATAATTCTATTGTATTTGGCAACAATGTTGAAGATCCAGTAGCTGCTCTTAATGTACAAGGCTGGAACAACTCTTGATTTTGTTTTTGGGAGGTATCATCTTTTCTTCTCCCCATAAAGATATAAGCTATGGAGGATGAGTGGATGGCTATAATGACTTTGAATGTGTAGTAGTCCTCTGGATGGTATTTATTGTGAGAATGTCATGCGCTTCAAAAGGTTTCCAAATCAAAAGATAACGCAGCTTGGATGTACACATTCTTAAGGAGAAGGCCATAATGAAGGGCTCGTCTTCCTCATTATCTGTATTAAACATCCTCTGCGTACATGCCAATGAAGAATTTGTTGCTTCTAATTCAGTAGGAGCAACCTACAATACCACGTACCAAAATTTTTTATCTTACGGCTGAGTTTAAGAAGAATTTACCTAATTGTTTGCAAAAGTTTAGCAGAATACACATATTAACAAGTTAAGACTTCTCAAAGAGATGTAGGTCACCCCTGGTAACTGTTATATTTGATCAACTCTTTCAATCTGTCCACTACAAAGATGTAACCATTATCATCAATGTAACAAAGATCACATGTTCGTAGCCAGCCATCCACATCCAGAGCAGAAGTAGTAGCTTCTGGATTGTTCAAATAACCTACAGTAAAATAAATGACGGCGTCAAAATGTAGAATAATGAACCTTGAAGGAAAGGATCAGATTGTAAATTATTCATCATTCTAAATATCGTTGTTTCACTTATTTATCAGAAGCCCTGCAACAAAAGTAAAATCAGATTTTGAAGGTGTGTCATCTCACCCTTAAATATTTCGTTATTAAAGGGAAACAACACATCTCCACAATCCTTATTTTCAAGAAGTTTTATGGTCTAAAAGAAATAATTTTCTCAGGAACATCAAGCTAAGTTCAAGTATATATGTTACCCAGAGTGGGGAAACAGGAAGGAAACTATAAATGGGGTCATAGATTTTTGTGGGAGAAATGGGAATAGAGGGTTTGAGTAAAAAGGTATGTTCTAAATGGGGTCATAGATTTTTGTGGGAGAAATGGGAATAGAGGGTTTGAGTAAAAAGGCCTGAACAGACCACCATCTTGGCATATATTATGCATACAAAAAATCACCATGTTTGTTTTAGAATAGTGGGTAGTAAAATAATGTGTACCTTTTCAAAGTGGAGTTTTCTCTAGAAAAGGTTAATGCTAAAATTCATTATGCGGACTATCATGAAAATCGTTAATTTTATGATGACAAAGACCGAGTTGAATATTTAATCTCAAGTAGTAGAACAATTGGCCAGTGTGTGAAATTTAGTCTCGATCTGGTTACTGATTTAAATTCTGTAGTACCTCTCTAACACCTCAGCCTTCTTCAGAGCCATGAACTCCCGGTAAAATAAAGTACTTAATTGAGTACTTCTATAGAACAGGATTGGATGTTTCCCATTTTATAGCTCTATTTTGTTTTATGCCATAGGGTAAATATCTTTGATAGCATAGTTTACTTCTTGGTCCATGGCAGTTTTACTACTTATATTGGGTCCAAGGATGTGTTTGGTTCATTGATCTTATAGTAAAATACATTTCATGATATCAAATTTTCATTTTATGAAGGAAATAATGTTTAAGAAGCACATACCTTTCATAACAATGGGACCATGAAGCCACAATTCTCCTCTATTGTTTGGAGGTAGAGGAGTCCCAGAATCAGGATCAATTATTTTTGCTTAAGTATTTGGAGTCAACAAGCCAACTGATCCATAGTGCCTACTTTCTTCTTCACCATCTAAATATGCTGCTACTGCTGTGGTTTCCGTGAGCCCATAGCCCTGCAAAACTTCTTGCAACATGACTAAAGAAAGAGCATAACGTAGGTGTAAGCTCACCAAAATAGTTAGGTACTATGTCTAGATTCTAATGCCAGGAATAGCAAGGGTAAAGATGATAGGACCTATCTTACAGTTTGATTCAATGTTAGATTGGGAAACCTCGATGGGCATATGCACAATAAAAAAAATTTCCTGATGATGAACCTTAGTAGAAGTTCAAAACGCATCAATCCTAAAACTTGATGTGATTTATCCAAGAAAATTTTGCTTTAATAAGAATGAAGTCTATGAATCTCAATTTCCCAATCATCCAAGATGCAACAATGTAGTCCCAAAGACCAGAACCGCCATTTTAGATAAGAAGAGTAAAACTACCCACCATGAGGGAATGAACAAGAGGGGCGTGAGGATACACCAAGAGTTTTTAATCTGGCCAGTAGCCACAATTATGGTGTAAAACCCTGTGTTGATATTAGCTCTCATGAGTGCAAATTTGATGTTAAAAGATTTCCAGAAGTTATGCTATAATATTGTATTTGATAATGAAATGAATAATTATTACAAATGAATGGTTACATTAGGGTTCCGGGGAGTTTGAATAGCAAGAAACCATAAAATAAAGTAAATGCCCTATTACCTCTCAAAACCACCATCTTCAGGTGTTAAGCCTTGAACCAATTTGAGGCAGCCCTAGGGCCCATAGCAGTGTTGCCCACTACCACCACAACGGCTACACCTTTCAAACCTTTCAGTATTGCCTTTTGTGAGGGCTATGGAGTTGAATGATGAATGAGTGGGTTTGAAGTGACAATGAATAAATTCAATGGGTTATCTTTCTTTAGATAAATCCCGAAGGATGAGCCTCCTTGCCCTGGGAACTTAAGAAATATGTTAGTTGAAGGTGAACCGATTCCTTGATGGGTTGCAACTTTTATACATGAATCAGATCAAAATGATCCCCACATAGTAGATGAGGCAATTCAAACGAATAAGTATTATGAGAACCAATGAAAGAATTGGGATGATTTTTATAAGAAGTGGAACTCGGAAAAAAAACAATAATAAGGTTATAGGCTCTATTTTTTTTATATACCTATAATGCTCCCTAGCTAAACCAAATTGCTCAAAGTAGGACACAATACACAAAAAGTCATAAGGAAGAGGAAAAGAATATTGAAATGAAAGGACACTGAAATCTTCCTCATTATCGGTACTAAAGATCCTATGCATACATGCCAATGAAGTCTTTGTTGCTATTTTGTTGAACACATATCTAGCCTGTCCTTTGGTAGCAATTCTGCATGCACCATTGAAAGAAGCTTCTAGATGTAGGGAATTGGTGATGCAACATAAATTCATTATGTGAGTAATAAGGAGCGGAACATAGAGTTTCCCCAAAGAAGTTGAGGAAGATGAAGCCCTAGAAGAAATGCTTATCAAGGCATTCATGGATTGGAGAAGCAGGTCAAAGATGGAAGCTTCTAGCTACTTAGGGTGTTTAAACTCCCATGAATGATTTATTGGATTAGGGATGTCGTAACATTTTCTTGGCAAAATAATACAGTTAAAATTTTTGAGCTTTTTCGGAAATCCACCAGCTTTATTGGCTGATCTTATTCTCATAGCAATTGGTTTATGGCCCAAAGACTTTTTCACTATATTCTTTGCATCATAGTCGAGTTGTATTCAAGATATTATAGGGTTGTATTACTCAACGATTATCAATGGCATACCTTAGTGTTAGTACTATGATGGGCATTATCACCTTTTGTTGCATCTATCACACAATGTTTTTAATTGCACCAACAAAATTCAATGAATTGTAGTCATAACAATGCCAGGGTTCTGTAATGAATGTGAGGCATATATGTTCACAGAAATGAGATGGAACAGTGAATGGATGGGCAAGCAATATTCTATTTGCACTTCGTTTTATGATTGTGATATTTTCAATGGAAACTAGATTAAACTTCCTCATTGGTCATATCAAAGATGTCCTAGGAATATGTTTTATTGCCAAATAGAAGTAGATATTTTATACTTCTAATTAATTAGTCATTCACCAGTGGAGAGAACTCAAGGATGGATCTTCTTACAATCCTTAGTTTTGGTATTGAATTCACTAGTTGAAAGGGCATTTTCCAGAGGCCAATCATGATTCTGACTGCCATCTTAGTTACATTGCAAGGATCAAAGGATGACACATTTGTTTTATGTTTGTCTCAATTTGCTTAATATCGAGAAGCTTGACAACAAGTTATAGAAAGCATCAAGAGATTTGCAGATCCACAAACCTTAGTAATTGTATATATGTTAATGCTGCATTGAGATATTGGGGCTCTAAAATTCAAGTTGGAGCTCACGTATATGGTACATTCTACCCAACTTCCCCTTCTTATAGAATCTAGATCAATCAATATATCAAATGATGATACACTTTTCCTATAGTGACTGTAAGTGTCTCTTTTCTGTCAATGGATTCTACAATAAACTAGGACATTGCCTTCAAATATTTGAATGCAGATGCAAAAAATCTGCTTACAATGAACAATGACAGTGGGAGAAACATATCACCAGTGATATTTGATCAAACCAATAATGAAAATATGGCTAAGTTGTGAGCAAAGGCAGATGTGTGGACAACCAGGGTCCAGTAAGATGAAATTAGTGAAGGTTGAAAAAAATGTAATATGCAAAGTCAGAGAGATAATATCAAAAATTTACAATTGCAGACACAGTTGACAGAGCCAAGAGGTTCGTTTTTGTTGGGTGTTTTGGTGACCAAAATGCAGTATAAAAAGAGGACGAATTCACTAGGTTAGATCCATGATTTTGCTGAGAATTTACCAACCAAGTCGCAACAAAAGGGAGCACATTTTTAGTTGGCAAGGCACCCATCAAATCGCTGTATTGAAGGGCCACAAAATGTCGTTGACAGAGGCGCGATTTCGCCGGGGAAGCAGCAACCAAAACACAGTAAATTTTAGCACAAATTAGCCATGGAAATTGGTATGATTTCGCATGGTAAAAGGTTCATTGAATCCGCTGTTTGAGGGGCCATTAAATGGTAGTGGTTTGTGCAATGGTTTGCAGAGAAAACTGGAAGAGACACAAATAAGAACTAAGTTCGAAAATAGCCAAGAAAATGGCTAACCTAAGAGGATCATAAATGTGCCAGAAATATGAAATTTTGTTCAAGTCAATTTGGAGTATGGTTTATTTGGGTTTCAAGTCAACTAGGTGTAGATTGTGAATTGGTGAAGCTCACCACCAGGGAACCACCCCCACGCAATTCCACTTTTGGTTTTTGTCATCCCACTTTTCAAATCTTAGCAGCAGACTGGGAGTGCCAACAAGCAAATATCCATGTGTTGAAAAAACCAAGCATGTCACCAAGAATCAAACACAAGTGCGTGCCAAGAAAGACTAAGTGTGCCCAGGAAAAGAACTTATGAATATCAAATGCACAATGCATCCAATAAAGAGATGAACACATTTCCATATATATGTTTTAAAAAATATTTTAGTGTTGGAACTTGGCAGGTTCATGCTTCTTCGTGAGATTATATAAATGTATTGTTTCAGCGTCGTTGGTGGCAGATTTATGCAACATATTTGATCATTTAAGTTTAACAGGTTTGCCTTTTCTTTTCCTACAAAGAATTTGCTCTTTATATGTGCTAGAGTTATTGGGATATTCTTTAGGAACTAGCAGGCATGCAAATTTATATTTTTAAATCCCTAATTCTCATCATTTGCAAATTGTTCGTCTGCATCTATGCAAGAAGACAACTTAGCTTCAAAACGTTTGTAAGACAGAAAATGCGAATTTTAGCAAATATGGAGCTAATAATAAACGCCCTGTGGTGTCAGAACATTGTTTTCTTGGTTTCCTTTGAGCAATATCATTAGAGAGCCATATATTCTTCAAATTGGTGAGGGACCTTCAGCCCAACGCATCAGTGCCTTCATGGGATTAAATGTTCCTCTTCCAATTGTGGCAGATTTATTCAACATATTTGATCATTGAAGTTTAACAGATTTACCTTGCCATCACATTCATCTCCTCCAAATTCAACTGAATTTCTTAATGCTGTCTCATTTTCTTCCTGCAATCCTTCGGGAAAGCTTCCTATTTCCACAACAATCTAAGTGAAGATGGAACAGTAGCATTAAGAATTTCTGAAGTTAGTTTGCCCTTATTTTCTTATTGCTTTGGGAAATAAATTGGGGTTTATTAACATATTCCTAATTATTCACTGCATATCTCTGTACACAAAGCAAGTTCGTTTGGAAGGGCATCAGTCTGAATACAAAGAGCAGTTTGCCCTTATTTATTAACTGTTCGGTTAGGTTGGATAAAGAACCATCTAGAAGATGGAAGCAGAATATTGAAGAAACCAGTTTTGTTCGTAGATTTTGGGAAATCCTCTAAAGACCGAGGATTAGGCATCGACTAGAGAGACAATTTATTTGATATGCTTTATAAACAAATATATGCTTCTGCTAGCATGGGAAGAGCAGGTGGAGGAGCCATGTTTTGGCAGCTGATGGCAGAAGGAATGAGCTCATATAGAGATATAGCAATTGCTTTTTAATTGAGTGACTCAAATTCATGTTTCTTTAGGTTGAAGGTAAGGCCACTAAAGTGGAAAAAATTGTGATGCCAATAATCAGAGGGATTGTGATAAGAAATTTAATATTCCAAGAAGAGGAGGTAGTAGTAGATTCTAAATAAATTAGCAATGCAACAACATAAATGTTTGCAACAAATTTAGAGAGATCCACCTTGTTGAATAATGCATACACTACATGGATAATGGATTTCCGCATTTTATGCCTTACGACATTTTCTTTGCAACATCTGGTGCAAATGCTAGTTATATCGCAATTATCAAAACTCATGATTCACCTAAAAGTACTAAATTATGAACACCATATGGCACCAAACACATTTAATATTGTAAATACTAAAAATGAAAACTTCATTACAAGATGGGCTATGATACCATTTCACATAGTAAATCAATATTTTGCAATTATTAGGAATCACAACTTGCGCAAAAGAATTTTAGCATGAATTTCCTGAGGTGGTAGCCAAAATACTTTCATTTTATATATCAAATATTTTATTTGAATTCAAATTGGATGACTATTGGAACTGAACAAATCCAAAATAAATCCGATCCATTGATTTTTTGTGACAAAAGGAAAAATGACCAAGCCCAAAAGGCAAGCGAAACCCATGAAGAAGAATTGGAGCTGAATTGATCAAATGTATGCTCAGATGGCTAAAAAATAAAATAAGACTTCAAATGGATAAGTTGCCTAGATTTGGGAACATAACAATGAGAAATGATCATTTATGGTTGTCTTCATTATTTAAGAATTAACTACCCACCATGCAAGCTCCTGCTTCTGTCACAAGACACCCATAATAACTTTGGTAAACTTGTCCATATAGAATATCTTTATCCATTAGCCACAGCATCCAAAATATTGCGGCCCTTCAGAAAAGCGTGTTGGTTCCTAGATAAAAAGGAGGCCAGTGTTCCTTTAATTCTTTCAGCAATAACCTTTGTGATGATTTTGAAAGAGATATTGCATAAGGATATCGGTCTAAAATCATGAAAAGATTATGGCACACCCTTTTTTGGGATTAGGGCAATCAATGTGGAAGTAGTGATATAGTGTATGTTACTAGTCATCCTAGACGCTTCCACCATCCTTAGAAAATCCTGTTTAATACAGAAGCGACCATCATGAAAATTGACTTGCAAAAAGCATACGAGTGCTTAGACTGGGGGTTTATTGAAAGTCTTTTGGCAAAGATTGGTCTGAGATCTAACTCCATCCAATGGATCATGGCTTGCGTAGTGAATGTTAATTATGCGGTTATCATCAATGGTATTCCCTCTCATTTTTTTCAAGCAGAGAGAGGCTTGCGTCAGGGATACCCCCTTTCGCCTCTTTTATTCATTCTAGCCATGAACTCCCTAAGCATCCACATCAATAAAGCGGTCGCCGAAAACAATTGCAGACCTATTAAAATTTGCAGGCACAACTTCATATCGCACAACTTCTTTGTTGATGATATCCTCTTATTTGCAATGTTATGCAGAACATCATGGACATGTTTAAAAGATATTCTCGAAAGATTCCAAAGAGCCTCTGGGCTTTTTATTAACAAAGCGAAATCTTTACTCTATCACAATGATACCAATATGGAAATGGTGAATTGGATTTCTCAGCTTTTTGGGATAGAGTCAAGATCGATCAAGGAAGGCCTCAAATATTTAGGTTTTCATCTCAAAGCTAAAGCTTACTCAAGGAATGACTCGCAATGGCTGATAGAAAGATTCTATAAAAAGATATCGGCATGGGAGCATAGATGTCTATCCTTGGCAGGCAGAGTCATCCTTTCTCAATCTGTTTTATTGCAGCTGGCGGTCTTTTGGGCTCATTTATTTGTCCTTCCAGCAAGCATTATTCAAAAGATGACGAAGATCACGACAAATTCTATTTGGGGTGGAAAATCTGAACAGAATAAATTTCATCTCTCCAAAATGGAGTTTATTTCATTGCCTAAGCATCTCGGGGGATGGGGTTTAATGGATCTGAGGGCTTTCGGGCAGGCCCTTTTATGTAAATCGCTCTGGAGAGGGATTTTTGGGGACGGGCCATGGAGTGTTACAATAAAACATAAATATATGAAAGGCAAAAGTCTGGAATATTGGTTCAGAACATGAGCAATTGGAACTAAACAAGGATCTGCCATATGGCTCAGTTTTAGGAAGGTCGAGAAATATTTCTTGAAGAATCTAAAGTGGAGGAATTTTTCTAGAAACAATATCATAATTGGTTTGGATCCTATTGCATGCTGTCGGGGAAGCATTTCCATTCTAGACAACCTCATTTTTTCCTTTCACAGAATTGGTTATTTTACATGGGACAAGCTCATCTCTGACTGGAGCGGCCTTACACCCTTATGGAAGGATGCCTTTGATATCGGCTTGCCAGCCGATTTGAGTTCATCCTGGAACAATGTCAAAGATGCTCTAGTGGCAAGCGAGATTCGCCATGGAGGGCCAACTGACCACCTTGCATGGTCCTTATCCAATGATCATATGACAGCACAAGTAAAAGATATTTATTCTGATATTATTTCTTCTAAGGTTTCGCCTACAAACTCAAAATTTCTGACGGTCCTCTGGAAATCGGGTTGCCCTCTTAAGATGATCATTTTCTCATGGTTAGTGTTTAACAATAAGAACCTGACATGGGACAACTTGAGGAAAAGAAGTTGGCATGGCCCAAGCAGGTGTTCGATGTGTGAAGCAGATGAGGATTCTAATCTTCACATGTTCTTCCAATGCAAATCCTCTCAGCAAATATGGTATGACCTGGCCATCTCTTTTGGTTTTCCTCATGTTGTTTTTGTTTCTATCCATGCAGCTTTCGAATGGTGGTGCAGGCAAAGGGAGCCTAGGCGCTTTCTCATCGTCATTATGTTATGGTGCGCATGGAAATGGAGAAATCACAAAGTCTTCAGAGACTCAAAGATCCCCTATCAGTCCATCCTGCATAACATTATCGCAATCTTTGACTCAATCCCAAAAAAGCTGCCCAAATAGTTTGGGCCCGTCTTATGGCTGTGGCGTTTTTTGTCCTCGGTATATATGATGGATTTGTTGCAACAAGCTTCTATCAGCATATGCTTTCTTGTGCTCTATTGCTTTGAATCTAAGCCGGGTTCTGGATGTTTTGTATTTGACTCTCTCAATCCTTTTCTGATAAAACTATGTGTCTTCTGTTCTAGATGCTCTTACGCACATCTGCTCTTCATGTTTCTGTCCAATGATGGTTTTGTTTCGTGGCTTCACAAGCTGCTCTTTTTTGTATCCTATCATGGTTTTTTATATTGACTTAATATAATCTATGAAGCTTTTTTCTGTGAAAAAAATAGAATATCTTTATCCATATCTGGCCATATTCTCAAATGGCAGGGAACAATTGCTGCACTGGGGGTTGTCATCGTACTTTGCATTTTCGATGGAAAGGGTTGCAGGTTTTGTTGCCAACTGTTTGGTTGCGGACTTTCATGAAGATTTGTCCTCATAGATTTAATATGAAACAAACAACTTTGACATCATGAATGGGCCACCGTAGATAATGGATTTACCTTGGAGCTCACTCTAACGGCCTTAGGATTGAGATGAACAATGAGATGATCCTCATCAAGACTAATGTTTCTGGCATAAAAGCACAACAAAATAGAGAGAAAGAAGGCCAGGTGTTGATTGATCACCACATCAACATTCCATGTTGGTGCTCTAATATCTGCCATGATAGCACTTGTGCGCCACCAAATACGAATGGGTTTCCACTGCACTTGATTGAAGCCACATCGTTGTTTTGTTGGGAAGCTAATAGCAGGTGTCACCACCTCATTTGATTTCCAAGTGAATTACATCAGTAACCAACGTTGATCAAATCCTTTAATGATGGCCTCGATGGCCTGTGTAACATTCCATTTGATTGACCTTTCTGGTAGACACAACGAATAGAAAGAGAAACAACCCTCATCAATTTCCTTGTCATTGACAGATAAAAAATTGGATTGGTAATGGAATCTTTTGGGGATTCTTGATTGCGCAGTAACAATCAATGCCCAGTGAATTCCAAAACATACATACTGCCGGCATGTATGACTGGCAATGATACTGCAAACAGAACCAGTGGACAGAGGTGAAAGAGAGCCCAGTTTCCATAGAACTCCAAAAGTCAGAATAGGAAGCACAGTAAGAATTGAGGGAAGGAAGTGAACATTAGCCTAACAAAAATTAGTAGAGCAACCCCAACCTGTAGCAAATTGGGAGCGCCATGCTAAATTTTATTGGAGTGTGAACATTCCTGGTTGAAGATCAATATTGGATAGTCGTAATCCATGCAAGCTGTTCATAAGACAACATAGTCAGAGCCAAAGATTAGTGGAGCGAAGAACAACCACAAACAAGGACTCTGAAAGCGAGATTAAGAACAGGAGATCTGGTTATTGAGAAAGCAGAGGAAGGTTCCATATCTGTGACTTCAACAATTTAAAAATTGTATGAAGAACTGTCAAGCCTAATTCCATAGAAAAAGTGAAGTTCAGTTGTAAGCACAGAATTGCCAAATTGTATAACAGAATTTTGTAGGCCATTAATTCCCGCGAGAGTAAAGCTCAGAGATTTTAAGATTAATCTTTTATTTGCAGATTTTCTTATACATGCGTTAATGTTAAATTTGGACAACTAGGTCCAAACTCCATGTTCTGATGCTCAGATTAAGAGGCTAATATTTTTGTTGGATTCCTCTTTCTGAGAGGTGTAAAATCCATATAAAAATAGTCTTAATCCGATGATCAGAACTTATATTTTGAATTTATTATTCTTAATAAATTATATGTGCAAGGTCGGCCAGTTTTGTAATGTAGGCTCACATGCCAAACAGATGTGTCACACACCCTCATTGATGGATATAAATACAGGAAAAGTTGGAGAGAATTTCATCACAACACAACTCACATCTTCCTCTCTCATCCTTAAGAGTACGAGCTACCTGGAGGACGAATTTCAGCCACACGTGGGAAGGACGAAGAGGACAGACCGTACGGCTGAGCTGTAGTACGATTTTCTGCTGCTAGGGTTTCGCAGAAAGTTTGACCAGCGTTGACTTTGGTCAACGCTTGGTCCAATCAAGCTGAAAACTTGTGGAAGGTTCGATTTTTGAAGGCCGTACTACCTGGCACAAAAATTGAGGTCAAAGGGTTGACCGTTTTGCTGCTGCGTTGACTTTTAGCTTGCTGCCCATGGGTTGACTTTTCAGGACAACATTGACTTTTGTAGAATTGACTTGGGTTGACTCATCTACTGGTTGGAGGGTTGTTGTGACACATGCTGGGCTGGCTGACCAAAGGAGACTTTGCTGGTTGAAGCATCCTGTTGACCGCCGAAACGAACACACACATTTTTCCTGTTTTTGATTTGTCTTCTGTAAGATCTGCTTATATGTTCTATCTGCATTTTGCTTAACTACTTGTATGATTGCTGTGAGAAAAGTGAAATTGCTCTTAGCATAGAACATCTACAAAACTTTACATGGAATCAGAGCTGAGGTGAAGACAAACTCTATCTATAGCAATCATCATCGAAGGAAATGGGTTCCACTAGTCTTGAATTCAGGGAGAATGACAAGTTGACTGGAAGTGATGACTTCCATGCCTGGAAGATGATAAAAAAAAAAACTCAGATTAGAAGCACAGAAGGCCGAGGAGGACGTTATAGAATACAGTTTTGGCAAATACTCTCTGTGATTGGGCTTCTTCATTACAGCAGTAGACAGGTGTGAGAAAAGTTTTCTGTGCTGGTGTAGAACTCGACTACAGTCCAGATCACAATCCTGAGGACGCTCAAACCTTGGCAGCGACACTTGTGGTAGCTTGGTGAAGAACCTCAGATTAAACTCAGGAAGTAATGAAGGATCTCAGACCAGGCATGAAAGTGAAAGACCAGACCTTAGAACAAGCTCAGGCGTGGAGACAACTCACAGACCAAGTACAGAAAATTCCTCAACTGCTGCGAATTAGATTGTTGAAGATATATGGTATTTTCTCTTGTGAACAACTCTGAGTTGAAAAAAAAAAACAGCCTTGGAATTGTTTGAGACACAGTGCTGGATTGTCTTACAATAAAGTCTTCTAGCAGAACTTGGTTGAAGGGACATAATTCAGATTATTTTTACAGTGAAAACTCTCTTGAAGGCATTGGTTAGATGCACAGTATTGAATTTTTTCTTGGAAGCACAATATTAGCTTTGTTTTTGCAGAAAAATTGAAGGCTTGTTTAAGTCTTGACACAACTTGTCGAAGAGCATTCTCTAGAGCAGTCTAAAAGATTTAAAGACAATGTTTTGGTTCACTTGAAGACTTGGATGAAGAAGACCAACTGTGTTTGAAGACCTATTTGGATATAAACGTTGAAATGTTGAGCCCTCTTGAAGCATATTTTAAAGGCTTATTGCAGCAGGCTGATAAAGCATTCTTGAAGGCATTGTTTGGACAGAACCTTAGAGCAGCATTGTGTAGACATTTTGAAACAGTCCTAGAAGCAGACTTGGGTTGGCAGTTACTTTGGAACATTGTCATGATAACAAATGGAAGGATTATCTTTGGAACTTGTGAAGCTTTGCTTTGAAAACTAATCTTGGTATAGCTGATTTGAATATTGTTTGAGAGCAGTCCATCAAACACTGTTTTGAAGATATTTGAAGTAGTATATCTTGAAGTGGATTTGTAGCTTTCTTGGGGATATTCTTGAGCATACTTTGGAGAGTCATCTAGCAGCCCATTGAAGACACCTTGAGGGATACTTGAAGACATTTGGAAGACAAAGGATTCAATGTAACTTTCTCTGATGGAAAGGTACTCATGTGGAAGAAGAGCTTCAAGGAAGCTATCTCAATTGGTTTTAGAGTTGGTTCACTCTACCAGGTTGGAGGGAGTCCGTTGGGAGCTATGACTTGTGATACTATCCGTCAAACCGAACTATGGCACCGAAGATTTGGACACCTTCATTACAAGGCTCTTCCCGAAGCAAGGAAGGTGGTGACAGGGATGCCTGATTTTGGAAATAATCATGAAGGTGTATGTAAGGGCTGTGCTGAAGGAAAACATACAAGGGACCTTTCCCCTCAAGTGTCACAAAGACATCTGAGATATTGCAACTGGTCCATTCTGATCTTTCTGGTATGTTGCCTGTAACATCCCTGGGGGGATGTTCTTACTATATGACATTTACT
>APFE030962425.1:87596-100717 GCA_000404065.3 Pinus taeda | reverse complement strand
ATAAATTTGTATGAGTTTGAAAACCAATCATTGATTGGCATACTTATACAGAAAGTACAGGGTGAAAATCAGATATTTCTGACATCCTATATTTTCCATTTTTTTTGTAATTAATGAAAAAAAGTTACATTCATTTGCAATTTAGAGTCTGCAAATTCATAGTTTCATTCCATCTCATTCTATTTTCATTTTATTTTACAGTTCCATTTCATCTTACTATCATATTCCATTTACATTTTATTTCTACAGTTTTACTCCATTTTACCTTATTTTCCATTTTATTTTACATCTCATTTCATCTCACTGTCATAACCCTTTTCCATTTCATTTTTACACTCATATTCCATAGCCATACTTCACTTTTCCTTCTTTTCACATTCTGCAACTGATTCCATTCTGCAGCTAATCTGATTTTGCAGCTACAACTTACTTATCAGCTCTGGCACAATTGTACAACTCACAAATAAAACATGAATGCAGGAAATTGAAGAATCAAGTTTTGGAGACCAAACATGCTAAAGGTACCTGTGGAACAACAACAAAGGAGTTGTCAAGAAAAAAGTTAAGTTATAAAGGTAAAATGCAAAATTTATTTCAAACAGCAAGTTGAAAACATAAGGCATGTATAATATGAATAATCGTATGTCTCCTTAACAAGTTATCATTTGATTTGACTGCCACTTCATCATACCACATCTCTGCCACATCTTCCATACTCAATATCAAACAGTCCATAATAAATTCATCATACCACATCTCCACTACACTCTCCATACTCTGTACCTAAATGGTCCCTAATAACTCCATCTGTTAACGGTCATGACTACAATGTGACCAACGTATCCACGTCTCTCCAAACCCTCACCGTTTACTTATTCTACGCAAACCCATAGTTCTTTTTCACCATAACCACACTCAATCCATTTCATAGACCAGGAAAGTAATTGTGAAGGTTAATAAATTTTGCATAACATAAGCCATGGGACTCATTATGAGGACAAAGCTAGCGAGAGAAAAATATATTGAGGGATACCCACAACTCAAGGAGATGTTGCAAAAGGTTGGATGGCTCAATTTCATTGAAAATTTTGATGTATTTCACAAAGAGATCACAAAATATTTTGCTAGATCATTTGATGGTACCAAAGTAGAAATTGGAGACATTAAGTTTGCAGTAACAAAATCTTACATAGAAGAGGCTACAGAACTACCAAGACATGGTGAAAAATGGTTCAAAAACAAGGAATTCCATAGTGAAGCATGGAAAGTAATCCTCGGGAACCCAGGTATGGATGTCTCTGTGTTTAGAAAAGGAATTCATATTTCAGCACTTAAAAGTAAATGGAGAAGCATGCTTTTGATATTACAGAAATTCTTTACCTATGAGGAGAGATTCGGGTGTATGTATGTCTATCATATATGTTTATTGATGAACTTTCGAGAAAATGGAGAAATCAATCTCCCTTTCTTTCTGCTAAACAATTTAAGAAGGATGGCTTCAAATGTAGAGAAGAAATAAAATTCATAGACACAACCATGTACCATCATGGGTTGGTAAAGATACTGGTTGAGTTTCATTTGAAAAGAATAGGAGATACTTGAGAAAATTTCCTAATAAGAAACTATTTCCAAGAGGTACTAGAATCATTTGAACAGGTTACTGTCAGAAGGAGTAGGAGAAAGAAGACCGGCATAACCATTCAAAGCAAACTTGAGTTCTCAACACAGAAAAATGATGAAGAGCTAGTCTCTGAAAAATTGATAGAGATTAGGGAAAAAATTAAACAAAAAGGGAAGATGAAAAAGAAATTTGGTGAAAATATTGGGAACAATCCTGAATCTTCATTACAACAAGATGATGAAAAATTAATTTATGAAGAATTGACAGAGATTAGGAAACAAATCAAGAGAAAAGAAAAGATAAGAAAAGAGAAAAAGGGTACCAAGGAAGAGAACATAAGTCCTCTACAACTTAGAAGGAGCTCTAGGTTTCGAGGTATGGTAAAGAAGATATCATCAAAGGGAACAAAGTTCATAAATCTAGAAGAAGAAACCCCAGTACCATCTCCTGATAATGTTCCATCTGCACACAGTCCTCAGAATTCTCTTGAACAATATTTCGAAGACAGCCCCAACAGAAGATCTCCAGGAATAGACCTAGTGTAGCAACAAATATATGATTATATAGAATCATTGGAGAAGAAGAATGCCCCAATGGATCCATAATCCTTTGTCAATCCAGAACCCTCTTTCAATCCACAAGAACCTTTAATTGACTCTCTCAAACAGGGAATATATGAGTTAGAGATATTGAACAAACATATTAAGAAAGAAAATGAAACCTCGAGGGAACAAAGTAAATTGGATAAGGCTATTCATGGTAATACAATACTGCATCTAGGGCTATGGTATAAGAATAATAGGAAGTCGAAGAGGAAGAATAGAAGCTTGAATGGAATAGTCATCAACCTTAAATACAAGGTTCTTATGAAGAAACCCAGAATGACAGTCACTTCAAAGAGGAGCAAAAGAAGAAAATTAGATGCACTAGCTAAAGTGTTTGAGCAAATGCAATAGGAAAGAAGAATTCACATTTTTGACAAATTGCATGAGGACATCCAATGATTTTCTAGTGGGGGTATGTTGAACCTCATAATTACCCTCTCCTTGACAGCTTTTCTCACTTCTTTCCCTTGATTTTCCTTAAGAATACAAATCCCCATCAATGATAACTGATAGGTTTTGTCTTAAGGAAGGCATTAAATGATTGACATGTTATATTTTTATGTTTTTTCTATTTGAATAAATTTTTGCAAATTAGCTACAGAACGCCGCCTATTCTGCAGCTAACTGTGTATTCAGTAGCTACTTCCATGGTCTAGCAAGTTCCAAGTGTCAAATGAAGAAACCGGCCATATGGGCATCTCTAGAATCGTCTCCATATGGATTATATCCTAGTCACTCAGCCCAAATCGACGAGGAAGCAAGCTCAAGATCGTAGTCAAAGGTGGAGTCAAACGTATGATACCCATAAGCAATAAGACTCTTCGTCTACTCTTTCGTGGTTAATCAATAAATCCAACAGTTCTGTTGCAACATTAACTCGGGTCAGCCACTTGTGTTAATGGTTATGTTGCAACCATCTCGCTCAAATTCAAGTCACCTATAGCTAATCAGACATTTACGCAGACTTGTTGTAATACGTATAGGCCACATGTAGCTAGTTTTCCTCAAAAACGGTTATGCTTATTTCCTTTTAAATATTGATTGTACAAAACCGAAGGGGGTTCAAAGAATTTGATGTATTAAGTTCAAACTTTCAGCTCTGTATTTTGGACTTCATTCTTGTTTATAATATAAAATCGTGTGTTGACCAATGATCGTTTAAAAAATAGCATTTTCAATTAGTTATCAGCTCAACCCAGTTAGTTGCAGAGGGCCCCTGCACTGAAGGAGTTTTTTTTCCATTCATTTTCTACTTAGTTTTAATTTCATCATTTTCTTTTAGTAGTATTTCTAACTTAGGTTGATTTCTTTTAGTTTTGATCAGTAGCATAATGTTAAAACTCAATTGTGCAGTTTTGTTTCTCCAACACATTTCGTGAAAGGAAACGATTTTGTTTCTAAACAGAGTAAGGTTGAAGTTATGAGAATGCATTGTTGACTAGTTTACTCACTGTTTTGTTATTTATTTTCTAGTTCAGATTGTCAATACACTGCGTTAATGAATGTTTTGTATCACCATTTCAAGTTGATACTCATCCTAAACTAAATGGTTAAGCATTCACTTCACACAATGGTTGAGATCAATCAATTACCTTCTGCATGTTTTCATTTAGTTCTCTAGATCATAAAGTACAAAAAGTTGCTTGTATTCCATCTCAAGAAGGTTATCTTTCAAAATTGAATGTTCAAGTAACTAGAAATACTTCAGTTGATTTCATTCTCTGTATTATTTCAACATGCATTACAACTTCACCTTTTTAAGAATTAGATTCATGACTTAGGATTAATGACAAGATAGGACATATGCTCTGTTTTTCCTTCTTTTAAATTAGATTTTGACTAGTTTCAAGCTCTTGGTTCACTTTTATGTAGTTTAGATTCAGTTTCTTATAGTTCAGATTGTACATCATTAGGAATCAAAGAACAAAAACCCCCAAACCAATATAAAAATACAAAAACAACGAAGTAAGAAGGGTTAACTAAGCACATATAGTGCACTACGCTTCATGAGCTTACTGTTGGAAATACTGAGGGGGGGGGGGTGAATCAGAATTTCTTTTTCCCACTATTGTTTTACCAGTTAAAACATATATATTCAGAACACAAAATGAACAGCAAGAATAAATGCTTTTATTAATATAAACTGTGCAGTAAAATAGATACAATATATATAGATGGTTACAATCAGTTGCCAAGCTCCAACTTGGACTTTGGTGAGGCTCCAACCTCTAGAGCACCAACTCTATTTCGCCAAGACACCAGTCTTGGACTTAGGAGAACAAACTCCCAAGGACTTCAATCCTTCCTATTTCTGAGGCATCAACCCCAAGGACTCTAATCCTACTTACTTCTAAGGCACCAGCCCAAGAACTCCAATCCTTCTCACTTCTGAGGCACCAGCCCCAAGGACTCCAATCCAATCTTGTCAAGACACTTTTGGTAATAATATTCTGCTTTCAGAACTCTTCTCTACTGAGTTCTGTCTGTTTACAGCGTCATTGTAGTCTCCATGCTACAACATCAATGAAAACCAATCTTCTTATGGAGAAGTCTTTGTAACTCTCCATACTGTCCACACAGAGTCTCCAATAGTCTTTGTGCTCTCTGATAATGTCTTCACACAGCTTTAGTCAGTCTACTGTCAGCTGCACTAAACTCTGTATAAAGAACAACTTTATGTTCAAGCTTATGTTCTCATTGTTACAATGAATGCTTCAGCATGACTGTTTCTCTGCTGGTTGTTTCTCCCCTTCGACTGCCTATTGTCCTATTGGTCCTTCATCCCTCTTTCTGTTCTGCTGCACCGTCTTTCTGTTCTGTTGGACCCTCACATGGCCTCTATTTCCTCCAACGTATTTCAACAACTTTCAGCATCTACAACTGCCTTCACCAACGTTCACTAGCAACTTCATACAATGCTTAACCACCTCTGCTGCTTCTGCTACCTCATATTTTGGTTCTTTGCCACACCAAAAAAAAAGGCTCCAACAACAACAGCAGCAACAACCGCAACAACAACAGCAGCAACAACAACAGCAGCTGCAGCAACAACAACAACAGCAGCAGCAACAACAACAGCAACAACAACAACAACTGCAGCAACAACAACAGCAACAACAACAACAACAACAACAACAACTTGTTTTTACTGTTTTATACATTCTCATGCCTTTGTCCATTCGTTTCCACTTACTCAATGGTTGTTTGGCTTCCTCCTCGCTTGCTTGAGCTTCGACTTCCTCAACACTCGCTCGACCTTCTGACTTCCCTCCTCTATTCGCTTTAGCTTCCTCATGTTTACACTGTGCTGAAAATATAATGTCGTCACGGAGGTGTTTCAGCAACGCCGAAATATAATTTTGTCATGGAGGTGTTTCAGCAACGCCAAAATATAATTTCGTCATGGAGGTGTTTCAGCAACACCGAAATTGGTGTTTCAGCAACGCCGAAATTGGTATTTCAGCAACGGATAAATTGGTGTTTTAGCAACTTTTCTCCAAATTTTTAATATGTGCCCGCCGATAGTGTTAAAGCATATGCATATGGGTTTTCTCCTCCGATAATGCATTCTACTCATTCAATATAAACTCTGCCTTTTTCACTCCGTCAGTGTATTTGCATGAGTCTAAGTCTTTCGCCTTTGATATCTTTGTTTACGTTAAATGCATATACAGGTCTTTGCCGCCATATGCATGTTTATGTCATGGATATTGTTACAGCACTTTGTGTGCTCCACTTGGCTCCTCTTGGCTCCTCTTGTGTTCTCCTCTTGGCTCCTCTAGCTCTGTTTTCTTACTCTATGGCTCCGATGGTGGTGCTTCGTGCTCTGTTAGCTCCTCTCATCTCATTCCTTGAATATTGCCATATTGACATCAATGACAATCTGTGTCCAATAATCTCCCCCTTTGTTATTGATGGCAATATTCTTCTACTCTCTCCCCCTTTGACATCAACGGCAAAGGAATGCATACGGACTCCCCCTGTCAAACTGCTCCCCCTGTCCTGCTGCATCTTTATGAATGAACTTGAGTGATGATAAAGAAATAAACCCCATATTTTGACGCAGATGTTCGAATGCTTCTCGAGGAAGAGGTTTTGTGAAAATATCAGCTATCTACTCCTTTGTACTGATATATTCCAGGACGATGTTTTGTTCAACTACTTGCTCATGGAGGAAATGATACTTGATTGGTATATGTTTGGTTCTTGAGTGCATCCCTGGATTTTTGTTGAGACTGATAGCACTTGTGTTGTCACAATAGATAGTAATTGGTTGATCTGTACATATGTCGAGATCTTTTAGAGCTTCCTTCATCCATAGAATCTGAGAACAACAATCTGCTGCAGCGATATACTCGGCTTCAGCTGTGGATAATGATATGGATGACTGTTTTTTGCTGAGCCAGGGTACCAAACAGTCTCCTAGGAAGAATGCATTTCCACTAGCACTTTTCCGATCATCTATACTTCCGGCCCAATCAGCATCGGTGTATGCAGTTACTGTCAGTGTTGAGTTCTTTGGGTACCAAAGACCAAAATCAGAAGTTCCCTTCAGATATTTGAGAATTCTTTTTACAGCTAATAAATGGGATTGTTTGGGAGAAGATTGAAATCTTCCCACCATTCCTACTGCTTGCATTATGTCTGGTCGTGTAGCTGTTAAGTATAGAAGGGCTCCAATCATTGACCTGTAATGAGTTGCATCTACTAGAGGGAAGTCATCATCTTTGCTTAGTTTTCAGTTTGTGGGCATAGGTGTGCTCATGGGTGCACAATCCTCCATTCCATATTTTTTGAGCATGTCTTTTAGATATTTGGTTTGAGATATACACAATCCTGCTTTGGTTTGAGATATTTGAAGTCCAAGGAAGTGGGACAACTCTCCTATCAGTGACATCTCAAACACTTTTGACATTTTTTGAGAAAATTCATGGCTCATTTCATCATTATTACTAGCAAAAATCATATCATTGACATAAACAAGAGCAACTAGTAACTTGCCTTGATCTGTCTTTATGTATAGATTACTTCGAGCCACTCCCTTTTTGAAGCTTTGTCGTTGTTGGTAGTGATCCAATCTTGCATACCAAGCTCTAGGATCTTGTTTCAATCCATATAAAGCCTTTTTCAACTTACAGACTAGGTCCTTTCCTGCTGTTAGATCAAAACCTTCTGGATGCTCCATGTAGACTTCCTCTTTGAGTTCCCCATTTAGAAATGCTGATTTCACGTCCATTTGATAGATTTTGAATCCTTTTGAGCAAGAAAATGCTAAGAACATCCTGATAGCTTCCATACGGGCCACTGGTGCAAATGTCTCTTCAAAGTCAATTCCTTCAATTTGTGAATAGCCTTTGCAGACAAGTCTTGCCTTGTTCCTGATAACCTGTCCTTCCTCATTCATTTTATTTTTGAACACCCATTTGCTTCCTATTATGTTTTTGTCCTTTGGACGAGGTACCAACTCCCATGTCTTATTCTTCTAAATTTGGGACATTTCTTCTTCCATGGCTTTTACCCAATGAGGATCCTTACTTGCTTCTGCAAATGTTTCTGGTTCTATCATAGATAGGAGGGCAATGACTTTTCTCTTGGTTGTGATTGTTATCCTTCTTCGGGTCTGCACACCTTCATATTTATCTCCAATGATCTGCTCTTCTGGATGATGTCTTTGGACATACTTCATCTTTGAAGGGGTATTAGGTGGTTCTCTTTCCTCTTTTTCTTCTTCTTCCTCATCTATTTCTTCTTCTTTAGGTTCTTCTTCTTCAATGAGAGAGTCATCTTCATGTTCTTCATGAATGGTAGATCTTCATGGGTTTGTGACTTCCCCTGTCATAATTCTCTTCTTCTTTTTACTCAAGATAGAGGAATTGATATTTTATCATCAATTTGCACATTATTCCCTCTTCATGTTTCAGAACTGCTTTATCATGGCTTCAACAATGCTTAAAGATGCTCTACTTTAATGCTTTCATTTAGATTGCAAACGGCCATACACCAAGTGTCCAAGTCAAGGATGTTTATGCTTCAATCCATATTGTTGTCTCCACAGGTAATATTTTTGTCCTTTCATAGTCCGAATCAAGAGAAAATGCCCATGAGATTGTCTTTCTTGCTATATTTCTTCAGATCTGAGTTCCTTTGTGTCTCTGTGCTTCTTCTTAAGTCATTGCCATCTAGTATTCAATTATCATTGCATTTGGACAAAAATGTGAGGGGTTGTCGCTTACTGTTGCTATATTTCATAAGTGATCTGTATTAGCTTAAGTTATGCTTGACTGCACAACATTCTCCTTCCTATGAACCATCTTTTCCTTGTGTTCTTGTACATATCTTTGCAGATTCAGATATCCAATCTGTGACTGCCTTTTAAATACAATTGCTGATCTGCATCTTTTGCAATGCTTCAGTTTGTTATATGCTGCTAGCTGCTCTTACTTCAGACTCCATTCCAGATGTATCTGTTTGTTTGAAGACTACCCCTATCAGTGTCCAGAATTTATCTGTTCTCACATTTAATGCCTGAGTTAATACATAAACTTCTATGATAACAACACCATGGTTGTTTGCCCTATTTCTTTAACAATAGTCCAAAGAATGGTTACAAGATCATATTCTTCAATGGAGTACCCCTGAGAAATAACACATATTTCATTAAATTTGGAATTACACTGTGGATCTAGAATTTCAAAATAACCAAAAAACTCAATTCTAGCTATGTCCTTATAATAAAATATTTCCAATTTTAATGAAATATGTGTTAAATGATCTTTATCAAAGAATGATTGTTAATATAGTTCAGCAAGGATTTCATCAGGACCCTTTTCACTAATAGCTTCTGCAACAGTGATCAAGACTTACAGGCTCCCCCTAATTGTATGCATCATCTCCTTTTGGTAGAGTCTTCTCATAAAATGCTTAGATTGTCAAAATTTAGGCCAATGACATATTTTGTTGGCTTGAGAGCTCAAAGGGACTTTCAAATTGTATTTCCTTCCTTCTCCATACTTGCGTAACTTTCTTCTTTTGCATGGTTCTAGCTTGTGTAAGAGCCCATGTTAAGTTACAATCACGTGCGATATGACCAATGTTATGACACTTGAAGCATTCTACATTGTTCATGAATAAGAATTCATGATTTTTTCCTGCAAAATTGTTTCTTGGAGGTTGTCGAAGACTACAACATCTATCTCTATGACATGCTTTACAGTTTTTTGCCATGTGACCAAAGTTTGTACAAGAATAACAATGACCAAAAAATGAACTTTGGTACGTGGGAGATGGGGATTTCCTTGATGTACTTATGAAGCCTTTATTCCTTGAGATCCTTTGATGATAACCATTGCCTCTCACCTCTTTGACATCATCTACATTTATTCTTGGAGCTGGTTTTCTTCTTGGAGGAGGATTTGTTCTATTGCAGCCTTGATTTTCTCCTTGCCTTAGCTGGATCTGGGAGCATCACCACTTTGTTTTGGCTTCTTCACATCTCTTTTGTTTAAAGCATTTTCATTCTCGTTTGAGGATTCACCTACATATCCGAGACCTAATTTATCAGATGGACATCTGTGATAGCTGAGCATGTCATCCAAGGCTTAAGAGCTCTTCAAGGTTTTGTTCATCCTTTCAACCTTTGTTCTAAGGAAGATAATCTCTTCTTCCAATCTTTCACACTCATTATTCTTCTTAGCAAGTTTTTCCTTAGTTTCTTCCTTGATACGAGTAGCATCATCTGCTTCTATTTTAAGGGAGATGATATCTGATTTCATTTTGAAGATTTCTTCATTCTTTGCTTGACTGCTTTCCATTTTCTTCTCAGCTCCTTGTGCCTGTTTCCTGGCTTCTTGTAGTTGAGACTTAAGGGAGGAGACCTCTACCTTGTACTGACCAATCTCTTCTTCAAGTTTGTTCAAGCTCTTGTGCCTTTGTTCAAGTTGGCTTGACAAGATATCTTCCTGCTTCTTTGCTTTATCCAATTGATTTGTCATGGATATGACTTATTCATGATGCTTTCTTTTGCTTTGATGAAATTACTTCTTAAGCTTGGCAAGCTCTTCATCCCTTTCTTGTACTTGAAGCTTGATGAGGTCAACTTTCTTCCTTCTTTGATCTTGGTCACCAACTGGAGCTATCTTCTTAAGTGCCTCATTTTCTTTTTTCAAATTGTTAATCTCTTCCATGGCAGTCATAAGTTGAGCGGGAAGTTCTTCTACAAAGTCTTTTTCATTCTCTTCATCTTCTAGGTTTGCTTTAGCCTTGATGTCATCGTTCTCATTTTCAGCTTCTATGATGGGTTCAGCATCTCCTTCTTGATTGATGGTCATGGTCAGTGCTCCTTTTGAGTGAAGGTCATGAAGTTTGTCCCATATATCCTTTGCTGATGAATATTTTCCTAGATTGTTCTTTACAGAATCAGGTAGCCCATTCAAGATTGTCTTTGTTGCTTTTGCATTGTACTCCTTGGATTCTCTATCCATCCTGCTATCATCAATCACTGATTTCCAAATTTCAATCCCTTGAGTCTGTAAGAAATTCCTCATTCTTACTTCCCATATATTAAAGTTCCCATTGAGCCTTGGAGCCTCATCATATTGATTGTCTTATATTTTAGTAGTAGAGGGAGACATATCCTTAGGAGGATTGGAGACTTTCTTCCTTGACCTCGCCATTTGTGTTCTAAATGTCAACCTTCAAGCTGTTAAGCTTTGAAAGAAGGTACCTGCTATGATACCAGTTGTTGGAAATACTGAGGGGGGGTGAATCAGTATTCTTTTTCCCACTATTGTTTTACCAGTTAAAAAATATATATTCAAAACACAAAATGAACAGCATGAATAAATGCTTTTATTAATATAAACTATGCAGTAAAATATATACAATATATATAGATGGTTACAATCAGTTTCCAAGCTTCAACTTGGACTTTGGTGAGGCTCCAACCTCTAGAGCACCAACTCTATTTCGCCAAGACACCAATCTTGGACTTAGGAGAACAAACTCCCAAGGACTTCAATCCTTCATATTTCTTAGGCATCAACCCCAAGGACTCCAATCCTACTTACTTCTGAGGCACCAGCCCAAGAACTCCAATCCTTCTCACTTCTTAGGCACCAACCCCAAGGGCTCCAATCCAATCTTGTCAAGACACTTTTGGTAATAATATTCTGCTTTCAAAACTCTTCTCTACTGAGTTCTGTCTGTTTACAGCTTCACTGTAGTCTCCATGCTACAACATCAATGACAACCAATCTTCTTATGGAGAAGTCTTTGTAACTCTCCATACTGTCCACACAGAGTCTCCAATAGTCTTTGTGCTCTCTGATAATGTCTTGACACAACTTTAGTCAGACTACTGTCAGCTGCACTAAACTCTGTATAAAGAACAACTTTCTGTTCAAGATTATGTTCTCATTGTTACAGTGAATGCTTCAGCATGACTATTTCTTTGCTGGTTGTTTCTCCCCTTCGATTGCCTATTGTCTTGTTGGTCCTTCATCCCTCTTTCTGTTCTACTGCACCTTCTTTCTGTTCTATTGGACCCTCACAAGGCCTCTATTTCCTCCAGCGTATTTCAGAAACTTTCAGCAGCTGCAGCAGCCTTCACCAACGTTCACCAGCAACTTCATACAATGCTTAACCACCTCTGCTGCTTCTGCTACCTCATATTCTGGTTCTTTGCCACACCAAAAAAAAAGGCTCCAACAACAATAGCAGCAACAACCGCAACAACAACAACAGCAGCAACAGTAGCAACAGCAACAACAATAGTAACAACAACAACAACATCAACAACAACTTGTTTTTACTGTTTTATACATTCTCATGCCTTTGTCCATTCGTTTCTGCTTACTCAATGGTTCTTTGGCTTCCTCCTCGCTTGCTTGAGCTTCGGCTTCCTCAACACTCACTCGACCTTCTGACTTCCCTCCTCCATTCACTTTAGTTTCCTCATGTTTACGCTGTGCTAAAAATATAATGTTCTCATGGAGGTGTTTCAGCAATGCCGAAATATAATTTCGTCATGGAGGTGTTTCAGCAACGCCGAAATATAATTTCGTCACGGAGGTGTTTCAGCAACGCCAAAATTGGTGTTTCAGCAACTCTGAAACTGGTGTTTCAGCAACGGAGAAATTGGTGTTTTAGCAACTTTTCTCCAAATTTTTAATATGTGCCCGCCAATAGTGTTAAAGCATATGTATATGGGTTTTCTCCTCCGATAATGTATTCTGCTCATTCAATATAAACTCTGCCTTTTTCACTCTGTCGGTGTATTTGCATGAGTCTAAGTCTTTCGCCTCCGATAGCTCTGTTTGCGTTAAATGCATATATAGGTCTTTGCCGCCATATGCATGTTTATGTCGTGGATATTGTTACAGCACTCTGTGTGCTCCACTTGGCTCCTCTTGTGTGCTCCTCTTGGCTCCTCTTGCTCTGTCTGCTTACTCTATGGCTCCGATGGTGGTGCTTCGTGCTCTGTTAGCTCCTCTCGTCTTCTTCCTTGAATATTGCCATATTGACATTGTTATGAACCAGCTCAAGTAAAAGATAGAAAAGATAGATCAACGCCTTAGATTCAGCCTCTTCGAGGGGGAAACCTCCTTTACATTACATAAATGAACAATTCTTGGATGATTCAAATGACAAAACCTCCTTTCTATATATAGGAGTCTAAGGAGTCACAATATAACCCAACCGACCTAACAATAATAATATAAGCCACAAAAAAACAATAGAGGGATTCTATGGGGCACAGTAATAACAATATGGGGACAATAGGGGCACAACAATATTAATAAGGGATACAACTACAATAGTAATGGGGTAATCACTAGTATTATAGGGACCCAACATGCCCCTCTCCTTCAAAAAAGTGTTGTCCTCAACGGTTGAGT
>APFE030962425.1:771-58619 GCA_000404065.3 Pinus taeda | reverse complement strand
TTCATCAAGCAGAATTTAGAAATTGTATTTACTGAATTTACTAATAACTAAGATAATAGTTATAACCGGCTTAGAATGCGTAAAAAATTGAATAAAAATTTACGCATATTAAATTTTGATTCAATTTAAATTTCAAATATCAGAAACATTATTAATGTATAGTTGAAAATTCAACAGAAGTTGTAAAAGTAGTTTCGAAATTCAAAAAACGTCCTCATTTTAAAGAAAGCCATAAATTGTTTGAGAATTTTGGGTTGCTACCTGTGTAATGCTGTGAAAGGAATTTATATTTCATATTTGAGGAATCTTCATACCCGAGCTGTTTTTTATTTAAATTTATAAAATACAACTTGAGTTTTTTTCCCTCGGCTTTGAATAAAAAATTACGCATACAAAATTTTGATTCAATTTTAAATTTAAATATTAGAAACATTGTTAATGTATAGTTGAAAATTCATTAATGATTTGGCTTATCTTGCTCACTGTTCACTCTCTCTGCACAATCCATTAATAATTTTTAATATTTGGGTTAAAAAGAAAACAATTTTTTACTCTCATCCTCTGCTTTAATTTCCCCGGCATGTATGGTTTGTGTATCTCGATACCAATTGAATTTTTAAAGATAATTCCGCTCAATCAACGGATATTTGGCGGAATCGATGGGAAAATTCGAATATTTTTAGATACACAGATGATATATCCCTGGGCCATTAAAGCGGAAAATGAGATATCAAAAATTGTTTTTTAGCTTGAACATTAAAAAATATTAATGGATGGTCTAAAAAGAGCAGTTAGCAAGGTAAGCCAAAGCGCATTTACAAGTAGATTAAATAAATTTGGAAACATATATTTGAAATCTTTTTAAAGCATATTAGCTGAATTTTTTCGGAATTAAAAAAAATTGAACCAATTTATTTGCCCAGTTAACCTTTTGATATTTCATTTCAATGGGAAAAGACCAAAAAAAATTTGTTGTTCAAAGAAATAATAACACTAAAGCTTCGGATTATAAGTATAGTTTTTTTCAGCACGTATAGTTATCAAATTCTGATACAATAAGGAAACAAGTCGCCGTTGCGGACGGTATATCTGCCCATCTGCTATCTGTGGCAAGGATTAATGCACATTTACAGATGGTGACACAGTTCTAAAGATATCATGCAAATAAAACCTATCTGCAATATAAGTTTTTAGCAATAGTGGTTTGTTTTGTATTTCTTAAATTGGATTGCAATATATCGCTAAGTGGGTTGTGTTTTACTTTTAGCAAATGAGTTAACATGTACTTCAGAAATTATGTACGACACTACCAGCCCGCATTTAAATGAAGTAATTGGAAATTGTATATATATAGGAATTACACATGGTTTGTTTTGTATTTCCTAGATTGGATTGCAATATATTGCTGGGTGGGTTGTGTTTTACTTGCAGTAAATGAGCTAACATGTACTTTGGAAATTAATGACAACACTACCAGACTGCATTTAAATGAAGTAATTGGAAATTGTATATATCTGGGGATTACACCGAAATTTTATGAAGTTTCCTACCTTGCCTATGCAGGGTTATTGTGTTGTTACCATTTATTTGTATGTGAAAAATAAATGAAATATGTATTTCTGAAAATATTAATTAATTTAATATATATACCGCTTATTATGAATAAGGAAAGATGTATTTGTAAAAATATTAATTAATTTGTTATGAATAAGGGAAAATGTGTTTATAAGAATATTAATTAATTTGTTATGAATTAGGAAAGATGTATTTTTAAAAAAAATTAATTAATTTCACATGATGATGTATTTGTAAAAATATTAATATTAATATTAATTAATTTGACATGATATACAACACTAGTTATGAATCTCATTCATGTACATTAATATTAATATTAATTAATTTGACATTAATATTAATTAATTTGACATGATATACAACTCTGGTTATGAATTTCATTCATGTAAATTGTTGTATTACAATGATATTGTAAATTGTTGTATTACAGTGATATTGACTCTGGTTATGAATCTCATTCATGTAAATTGTCATGCAAATTGTTGTATTAGAGTAATATTGTCATGTAAATTGTTGTATTTGCATATAAATATTGTATATGCAAATTGTTGTATTACAGTGATATTGTAATGTAAATTGTTGTATTTGCATATAAATATTCATTTTTTAAAATTCATTTAAATCATTTTATTTATTATAAAATTCACATATTGTTAAATTTTAAATCAATCCAAAACTTTCATATTTATTTTATTTATGGTAAAGGATGATTAATTATCAACTCTTTTAACTAAAATTTCAATCATGAATTTACCTATATAACAATATAATAATTTCTCAATTGTCATGGTACAATTTCCCAATATTAATTTGGTGAAGTTGCTTAATCAATGAATGAATGAAGTAAAAAAAACACAAAGGTGAAGTTGCTCAATCAATGAATGAAGAAAGTAAAAAAACACAAAAAATATGTGAAAATGTAAAAATATTTTGCTAAAATTGATTGCTATCATCTTACAATCGTCCAATATTAATTTATTCTAAATTAAATTGAATAATAGTTGAGTGGATGAATCAATGAATGAATGAAGCAAAAAAAACACAAAGACTATATCCTCCCTAAGCCGGTCGTGGCCACATTTGGTTATTGAAAATATAAATGATGTGTCTTAAATTGGCCACGCAATCCACACATCGAGGCATAACACATCGAGGCATAACTTAATTATGCACGCCAATTGGTAAATCAATAGCGCACTCCCTGTTTTGAATCAATGAATACTCACGAATGTATTGCAAGCTTTGGCAGACAATCAAAAACCAGGCATAGTCCTAGGTAACATATTCCCATTCTGAGTAACGGGTTTCTATAAGTCTTTGAAGATGACTTACTCCTCTTGCCATACCTCATTTTGGTAAGTCCATGTGAATTAAGTAATTAAGAAATTGGGAGATGATTAAGAAATTACAATTTAAAAGAATTTCAAAATTCAAAATTGTTTTTTTGAATAAGCATAATAGAAACAAGCTACTGTAATTATTTTTATAATGAAAGTTGATGGTTTTTTAAGCTGACAAAAAAAATTAATTAAATTTCCAAATTGTAGCTCCAGGTGCAGATTAACCAAATAAGATAAGCCTTGGGTGAAAGGCACATCGATAAAGAAAAGCCAATTAACTAAGAAAGTGTTCGTAACAGTGGATCAACAAAGAAGTGCAATTAGGCTCGTGCCTTTTTCTGCTCTGCTTCTGGTTCTACCTTGGGTGAAACGCAGATAGATGAAGAAGAGCCAATTAACTAAGAAAGTGTTGAAGAAGAGCCAATTAACTAAGAAAGTGTTCGGTCAAACAGTGGATCAACAAAGAAGTACAATTAGGCTCCTGTCTTTCTCTGCTTAGCTTCTGGTTCTTATGTGAATTGAATCAGCTGGATCTGTGCGAATTGTGAATTGAACTGACTGTATACAGTCTATTGAAAGCCAATCAGGTGGCTGTGGTGCGAATTGAAACGGCTGTATATAGTCTATTGAAAGCCACACCAGGACCCCTCTGTCCAGGACCCCTGTGTCAATGTAAGTACATGCAAAGAGACTCACAAACAGTCACCTCCTACCTAGTCATGCAAAAACACTCACAAACACTCACAAATCGTCACCAACTACCTCGTTCCATTGGTGTAGTTGATGATATTATATACAATTTGTTGCAACCCACAGGTGGGTGCCTTTATGAATGTGACTACATGCAAAAACACAGATGGCCTCAAAATAAGTGTGTGACTACATGCAAAAACACAGATGGGTTGCAACCCACAGGTGGATGTCTTTATGAATGTGACTACATGCAAAAACACAGATGGCCTCCAAATAAGTGCGTGCTTCGAAAAAACTATTGGCTTCAAAATAAAACTTAGGATATGATATTTCAAAATTTATATGATAAATTTAAAGCTAGAACTTTAGTTAAAGTGGTAAAGTTAATGCACTTATTACTTAATGTAAAAAAAAGTTGCAATAAGAGGTGCATTCTTCTTTCCCAATCAAATAGCGAGAAAACATTAGTTAAACGCTATCATGCCCACTTACACTACAAAGTTGTAGAGAAACTTTGGTTAAATCTACGATATGAAAAACGAGTCAACACCATTAATATGGTGTCAACGGCATACCGATGGCTATATACCTGCTTGGGCAGGGATAATAATTCTATTCAAATTTTTTTAAATTCAGAAAAATTGGTTAATATATTTTTAAAAATTCAAGTATATCATTCGAAATTTGCTTAATCTATCTCAGTGTGTTTTAGTTCATCTTGCTCACTGTTGACTCTTTTTTGACAATTCATTAATATTTTTTAATGTTGAGGGCAAAAGAGAAACCAGTTTTTGATCTCTCATCCTTAGCTTTAATGTTCTTGACATGTATCGTTTTCGTATCTCTAAACGAATTGAATTTTTAAAGATAATTTCGCCAAATCAACTCAATCAACAAATATTCAGGTTGGAAAATTCCAATATTTGTTCATTCCGCCGAATTGTTTAAAAAAATCAATTCATTATAAGATATACAGCTGATACATACTTCAGACATTAAAGCTGAGAATGAGAGATCAAAAACTGGTTTAATTACTGGTTTAATTTTTGCCCAAACATTAAAAAATATTAGTGCGGGATAAAATAGAGTCTTTTTTCACTTCTTCTTTACAGAGAGGGGCCAGCAATTAGAAGGTGGTTGAGTCATAGAAGATTAGGAGAGAGGGAACACTTAGCAAGGCCAAAGCACACTCAGATTACATGTAGATTAAAAAAAAATAACTAAATTATTTTCATAGTTTTTTTGGAAAAAAACTATATATGTTGTATTTATTTAGAGGTATATATATATACATTATCTCGGATATAACTGACCAGTATATACCACATTCCTTATAGTCTTTATAGTTGACAAACTGTAATTGTCCATATACAACCTATATACCAGAAATAGTTTCTTGGAGACTAAGTATAGAAATCAAAAAGACTTTCAAAACTTACAAAATTTTGACGTGAGTTGCGCCATGTATAGGAAAAAGAAAAAACATACCGGAATTTACCATTTACGAAATAATAAAGTTTCGGATTATAAGCATACTTATTAAATTCTAATTCTAATTCGGATTTGAATATGATAAGATAAAGAAATAATTCTATTTAATTATTTTTTTCAATTTCGGAAAACCTTGTTTAATATGTAAAAAAAATTAGTTAATATATTAATCTACTTATAAGTTGGTTGTGTTCTCATTGTTCACTCTCTTTTAATATTTGGGTAAAATAAAAACCAAATTTTGATCTTCCATCCTCTGCTTTAATGTTCCCCGCATGTATGGTTTCTGTATTTCAAAAAGAATTGAACTTTTAAAGATAATTCCGCCTAATCAAGTCAATCAACTAATATTTGGCGTAATCCGTTGGAAAATTTGAATATTTGTTTGATGCGGCCGAATTATTTAAAAAATTCAATTCATTTTAAGATAGAGAAATGATACATGCAGGGGATATTAAAGTGGAGAATGAGAGATCAAAAATTGGTTTTTCTTTTGTCGAAATATTAAAAGCGCATTCAAATCACTAATAGATTAGGTAAATTTCGAAAAATATATAAGGATTTTTTTAAACATATTAGTAAATTTTTTCTTAAGAAAAAAATAATTAAATTTAACCAAATTATTTCCATAATTAACTTTTGATATTTCATTTCATAGATAAAAAACCAAAAGGTTTTTGTTGTTTAAAGAAATAATAGCACTAAAACTTAAGATTATAAGGCAGCTGCAAACAGTAGCAGAGCATAAACTGCAGTATGTTTGGGTGGAGGAAGAGCGAATGTCGTGCCGAGCCAAGCCGAGACACTTGTTAAATTCGTCTGAGTAGGTGAGTCGAGATGGTCCTATAATATCATAATGGAGGGCGACAGCTGGTGTCTTTTTGATGTTTATGCGCTGTGGACACGTATTTCATTTATGCGTTTATCCCTATTTTATCATCTTTTGTTCTGTCATGGAATTCCTTTTCCATGAATAACTTGCACCTATCCCTTCATGCAATCTTCTTGTGTCGTTTTGTTTCTGGACGTGTCGAGCCCCTACATGCTCCATCTTTTCCTCCTGTTTTTTGTAAATAGGAGTCAGCTTTGGTGGGTCGGATTTTTGCTGCGTTTTTGCCTTTCATTTGTACCGGAATATGTCTCTGTTGAGGGCGTTTTTCCCTCTGGTTTATGTGAGGAAGTGATTTCATCACCGTCTTCGGGAGAGGTCTTACATTGTATACACCTTTCATCACTGTCTCTTTGTCATCTTTTCCATATTATCCTCTGTCCCCTATTGTTCCATTGCCTTCGATACAACTACTATCTGCAATTATTATTTTTGGGTCTATTTGTAAAACTGGTCATCTGGGCTTTGGAGCGAAAGGTTGTTGGATTATGAAAGGGTGGTTTGTGTTCTCGGGGAGGCTCGGCACCGGAATTTCGCATTTTCCATGAGGTAAGGGGAAATTCTTAGACTTATCTCTATCAGAGTTCACTGTAAAAAAGTTCTGTTTGTAGGGAAGTTACAGTTCCCTATTGGACTAGCTGCTATATTTTCTTAGTATCTGGATCTCTGTTATGATTATTTGCCTGACTTATAGGATATGTATGGATTCTATATGCTCCCCTTATGAAGTAGAAGACGATTCATCTTAGTCTATCCGTGCTCTATTGCTCAAAAATGTTTTGGAGCAGAGGGGTTCGAAAAGGGTACTAGCAAATGTTTTCTATTTGCTTTAATAGAATCCTGGAAGGTTTTATCGCCTTCTTTCTGAATTTTCCCCGTAAAATTTCTATCAAGCCATCTGATATCTGCATTATTTCCAGACCATGCGTCAACTTTAGATTTAGAATTGGTTATTGGTGGTGCACTTGTAAGGGGTGTTTTTGTTGTTGTTTAAACCTACCTGTTTTCTCATGAATCTTAAAGGTTTTCTTGTTCATTCAAGATCTTTCTTTTTTCGTTCGTGAGCAGCTTGCCTACTCCCTTTATTGTCATCTGGTTTTTCTGGGATAGAAAACCTCTTCATCTCGCCGTTTTTCTTTTCCGATATCGGATTTTTTCAAAAGTCTAGATCCTTGATTTCCAGGAACATCGAGGGACTTATTTTTGGAAGGACATGTCAGAATCTGCCAAAAGTAGCCGCCGTTTTTTGAATTTTCATCCATTTGCCTAATCTATCCTCATGTGGACGTCATCCATCCTTTATTGCCTCACTGTCTCTGTCCACTTTTGGTCTTGAATTTTCCTAGAAAGTGTGTTTTTTACTTTTTTTCTACGCTTCACCTATGAGGTTCCACCGTACGTGATCTTTTGCTCTTCCTACTTGGCCATATCATTCTTTATCAGAATGTTCAGAGATTTTGTTTTTCTATTTATGGCTCTGTCTTATGGAAATCAGTGTTGGATTTCTTGGTCTCCTAATTGAGTCAGAGTGCAGACTTCTTTCTTTTTGGTCATCATGGACCCCTTCTCGGATGTGTCGGCCACATCTGCTATGGTACAGGCCACAATCTTGGCCGAGGCTTACCACGGGGCTGCTATCCCTTCAAGTGATTGGCAGTCCACGCTAGCAGAGGATTTGGTCCACCCCTCTCTAACGGCTTGTGGGCAAGATAGTGATGACCTGCGGCATACGAGAAATGTGCGAGAGGATGGTCAACATGTTTTCACGCGTCAAGGTGGCGAGCCATCCATGAGACGTAAAAATTAACCAAAAACCTGTTTAAACTATCCTGCCACCTTCCGCTATTAACCTTGATAGTGTTTTCCTATCCGACCGCATAGCTTGTCTTCAAAACCGGGCCTTAGTTGGTCGATGGCATTTTCCAGAGACGGATGATGTTCAAATGTGTAAATGGCTTGGTGTTCAGTGGAAAACTTTGCTGAGTTATATTCCTGAAATTGCAAAACTTATGAAGGATTGGTACAGTTTCCATTTCATGAGTGTTGAAGACCTAGAAATCATTCAGAATCTTCCATGGGTCCATGGAAAAAGTTTTTTTGCACTTCACAAATGGTATATTGGCTACAATCCTTTGCGGAACACTCCTACAAACAACTTGATATGGGTTAAATTACCTGGGCTCCCTATCGAACTATGGTCGAAGGAAACTCTTACTGATATTGGAAATGCAATAGGAAAATTTGTTTATGTGGACCCAAAATGCCTTGGGGAAAAGGATAAACGAGTGGCATGGATTCCTATCGAAAAATCCTACAGGGGTGGGTTTCCTGACCATATAGATTTATCTTGGGGAGATTTAAATATAAATCAAAGACTTGATTTCTAGGGTCTCCCTTTCAGATGTTCGGCCTGCCATAGAATAAGTTACTTAATCAAAAATTGTCCACATCGACCTGGCCATAAATATCATGTACGACAGCATCAGGAGAAAACTCAATCAAAATTTTATGGGCATAAGATGGGGTCTACTTTCTTAGGTATGTCCTATTTATCCACTCCTATCTGTTTATCTCCCATCGTATCGGGTAGTCCTCCTAATAAGTTTGCTCCTGTTGATAATTTTCCCCGGAATCCATCTCCCCAATATAAGGACAATGTAAGGGACTTTTCCTCCCTAAATCAAATCCTCTGATCCATAGTATTTTACCCAAAAGTTCAAGAAGGTCGGTTACCCCTCTTGGTCAGATGGACTATAATCTTTTATGCAAGCCACCCCCGAAGCCTCCAGTTGACAATGAAATTCCTCCCCCTAATCCCATCCCCCATCCCTTTCATGTTTTTCCCTCTACTTCCCATATTACATATATCCCATCATCTTCCCCATCCCCAAAAAAAAATATTCTACCCTTCGATAAAGGGAAGAGGAGCCATGCGTATCCATCACTCCCCAAAACTCCCATGTTTCTACTCCTATAAATTCTGTGGGTAGTGACCTCGATTATCCTCTGAGTAAAAAGTCTCTTGATCTGTGTCCTCTTACAATTCACAAACCTGAGAAGCCAATTTCTCTCCTTATTAGTCCAAATTCAACAAAGAATATTACTGTGAGGAGAAAGAATAACAAGGGAAGCAGACAATTCCGGGGCAGGTAGGACTCTTCGGGCATCGGGATCCGTGACCTTTCTCTTATTGATGTTCCCATCATCAACCTATCTTAAAATAGGCCTCTTAGAGCAAGCATGCCTGAGCATGGTCCATCATGACTTACATTCTTTCAATGAATATTAGGGGTCTAGGGGCAAACCAAAAATTCTTGGCCCTAAAGAATCTGTTTCACTCGGCCCAACCTAAAATTATCCATATTCAGGAGACTATGCATAGTGCTCCTGATTCAATCTCCTATTTCAAAAGAATGTTTCCTTTATGGCATATTGTTGCTTTTGAGGCAAATGGTCTATCAGGGGGGCTGGCGGTACTATGGAACCCTAACTGGATTAAGGCAAGGGATTTTAAATGTTTCGTTGGCATCCTCATCTCTGCTTGTTTCCGGGGATATGATGGCCCTTTTAATATTTTGAATATTTACGCCCCATACAAGGATAGGCTCCTCTTATGGGACAAATTATTGTCATTAGAATTATTTGACATTGATTCTTTGATGATTGCGGGGGCCCTGAATGTTACTTTAAATTCTGGAGAAGTATGGGGAAATAGTAGGAAGAAAGACCCACTTGCGGATTGTATAAAAAATGCGATGCTGCACCGAAACTTTGTTGATATTTTCCCTCCTCGGATGCAACCTATTTGGGACAATGGTAGAATTGAAGGGGCATATATTGCAAAAATGTTAGATCGATTTATAATCCATGTTAGTATTATTGACTGTCTGGGTATGCCGTTGTCAAAATTTGAAAAAAAAATTTATATTAGATCACAGGCCGATATCTCTTAGATGTAAGGAGATGTGATATAGGAAAGGTTATCCTTTCAAGTTTAATAGGACCTGGTAAGAGGATCTTGAATTTAATGATCTCATAAAAAAATCCTGGAATGATTTCCAACCTCATGACCATATGTCTCCTACTATGTCTTTTATAGATAAACTTTTATCCACCAGAAAGATTGTCAAAGAATGTCAATACACGAAAAGACAGCTCAACAGGATGGCCCTTCAGGACATCCAAATGGAACTAGATAGGATATCTGGTGTCTTGTCTGCACATACGCTTCCTTTTCATTTGTGATGCCGTATAAAAGAATTAGAAATGAAAAAAACAGAAGATTCTAGATTTGGAAGAAGCCTCATCGAGACTGAAAATTCGAGCTATTTGGCTAAAATAAGGCGATAAAAATACTAATTTTTTTCACAAGTTCGCAAATTCCAGACGTGAAAAAAACACTATATGGGTGATAAATGATGGAGAGGGAGGCTATCTACACTCATAGCAAGACATCTCTAATGAGGCTATCAAATATTTTGAAAATCAATATAAAAGATCTGGGGATGGTAGGATTGAAGACATTCTCTGGGGTATTGACCTTTACCCTCAAATGTTTGATGAAATTCAAAATGAGTGCCTTTTCAATCAAGTATCAGAGGAGGAACTATTGGGGGTCATGAAATCGCTCAAAAAAGATAAGAGCCCGGGCCTGGACGGGTGGACGATTGAATTTTTTATTCATTTCTTTGACCTTATTAAAAATGACTTGCTGAGGATGGTCAAGGAATCTAGAATATCAGGTAATATTCATCAACTTATATCTTCTACTCTAATTGCTCTCATTCCGAAAAAATCGGAAGCATCCTCCTTCCAGGATTTCAGGCCTATTTCTCTCTGTAATATTTCTTTTAAAATTATTTCAAAAAACATTGCTAGAAAAATTAAGGACAACCTATCCACATTTTTAACTAAGGACCACCATGGTTTTCTTAAAAAAATGAATATTTTGGATGCTATTGCGAACACACAGGAAAGTTTGTTCACTATGCATACTAAAAAAAGTGAAGCATTCATTCTGAAGATTGATCTTAGAAAGGCATATGATTGCCTTGACGGGGCTTTCATGAGATGTCTTCTTGCAAAAATTGGTTTAAATTCTAAAATGATAAATTGGATCATGGCCTGCGTGGAAAATGTAAATTATGCAATCATTATAAATGGTTTGCCTTCCACCTATTTCTCAGCTGCTAGAGGACTACGCCATGGTTGTTCTTTATCCCCTTTATTATTTATTTTGGCTATGGACTCTTTAAGCCTCCACATTAACAAGGTGGTCTCGGAAGATAGGTGTCAACCTTTGAAGATCTGCAGAAATAATTTTATATCCCACAATTTGTTTGTGGATGACATCCTGATTTTTGGCATGCTTTGCAAACTTACCTGGGAATGTCTACATGACATATTGGATTGGTTTCAAAAAGCTACAGGTTTGCATATAAATGAATCCAAATCGTCATTTTATCATAGTGATGTTAATATGGAACTTATAGAATAACTAACTTTTCTGTTTGGGATTGAGGCGAGACCCATAAAGGAAGGTATGAAATACTTAGGTTTTCAATTAAAAGCAAATGAAAATTCTAAATCAGATTGGCAATGGATTCTGGACAGATATTATAAAAGGATTTCTGGGTGGGAATATAAATGTCTCTCTATCGCAGGTAGAGTTGTTCTAACTCAATCGGTTTTGGTTCAATTAGTTGTGTATTAGGTTCATCTATACTTTATTCATGCGAGCATCATTCATATGATGAACAAATTGACTGCAAATTTTATATGGGGGGTCATTTAGAGCAAAGAAAATATCATTTATCAAAATTATCTGATATTTCCTTACCAAAGAAGTTAGGAGGTTGGGGCATTCTGGATCTGAGGACATTTTGGAAGACATTAATATGCAAGTCTCTTTGGAGGGATATTTTTGGGGATGGTCCATGGAGCAATACTATAAAGAAAAAATATATGGCAAACAAAGATTTATCTTACTGGTTCAAGATGGGGAAGATTGGGACTACTTACGGATCTGCAACCTCGATGAGTTTCTGTAAGGTCGAAACTTACTTCCTAAAAAACTTGGTCTGGAGCTTACAAACAGGGGGGAAGATCCTCATTGAACTTGATCCGATCGTGGGTGAGGGAGATGATATCAATATATCACAGATGCTATTGAATTTCTTTCATAGAAAGGGGTATTTTAAATGGAATAAGGTTATTGCGGCATGGCAGGGCCCCTTCCATTCATGGAAGGATGCCATATCTATGGGGATGACAGGTGATTTGGCGCGGCAATGGGAACATATTAAATGTTGTTTGAGAAACAGTGGTTTTTGTCGTACGTTGTATGATGATGTACTTATTTGGAAGGGAAAAAGTGCAATGGAGCCTGTCAGCGTAAAGAATCTATTCAAACCTTATAAGTTTATAATGTGCTCAATCATTTCCCTACTTTCCAGCGATTTTTTGGAAATCTTGATGTCCTTATAAAACCATCATTTTCTCATGGTTGGTTTTCATAACAAAAATCTATCATGGGAAAATTTACAAAAGAGGAATTGGTCTAGGCCTGGGTATTGTTATACATGCAAATGGGCTGAAGAAAACAATTATCACATGTTTTTTCAATGTCATATAACCCAGAATCTCTGGCGTGACCTTGCTGCATATTTTGGTTTCTCCTATGTTTCTCATGCTTCTATAAAGGAGGCTTTTATTTGGTGGAGCAGTCAGAAAGAATCATGGAGGCCTCTCATATTACTTGTTCTCTGGTTTATATGGAAATGAAGGAATTATATTATATTTCAGGACAGAATGGAGCCTTTCATGATTGTTTTTGATAACATAATATCCCTCTTCAACACAATTCCAGCAAAAACTTCTCAGAGTAATAAGTCAAATCAATCAGAACAATCTCTAGACCTTATGGTATTTCCAAGAGCATTTTTTGACGGAGCAGCTCAAAATGCTATTTGCGGATGTGGGGTTCATATTATTATGGAAAATAACTTGCAATATCAAATTTTATAGAACAGGGGAAAGGGTACCAATATTAAAGCAGAGGCTATGGCACTGGCAGGACTTCTTTCTATCTGCCATTTTCTAAACATTCAGTCCCTTCTGATTTGCGGAGACTCCAAAGTAATTATTGATCATGTCTCATGGAAGAATCATATCAAAAAACAGCATCTTGTTGGCTGGATGAATAGAATCATGTCTCTATGGAGGAGGATGGAGGGCTACACAATCCAGCATATCTACAGATCTCATAATTCCCAAGCTAATATAATATCCAAGAAAGGTCTACTCTCACAAATGGGTATCTGGAATATGGAGGTAATATTTGAAGAAGAAAAATTCTCCATTCAGGATTTCTCTCTCCCTGGTACATAATCTCATATTTTCATTGCAGAATCCCAAGTATGTCCATCCTGTTCACTGTATTTTTGTTTTTGTATATGCCGCTGTTATACCCACTGGTGGTTGAAATGATCCTATTTACTCTTCTGGTATTGCTGGTTTGGCGTTTTCGTCACTTTCTATCTTTCGAGGTTGTTTTGTCTCCCTCACAAACACCCTGTTGTCTATTCGTCTAATATGGGGATTTTCTATGTTTTCGATTTTTCTGGAATTGTCATTATTTCAGATTTTGGTCATATCTATTCCACAAGCTATACATGATGTAATATTTTGTCCCTTATATATCTTATATAATACATTCAAGCTTTTTTCGCTCTGGAAAAAAAAATAAAAATAAAATAAATAAATAAAAATAAAAATAAATAATAAAAATATAAATAGTTATCAAACTCAATTCTAATTCCTATTTGAATATGATAAGGTAAAGAAATAATTAGATTCAATTTTTTTTCAAACCTAAAAAAATATTAGTTAATATGTTTCAAAAAATTCAGATGTATGTTTTGAAATTTATCTAATCTACTTATAAGCTAAGTGTGCTTTGGCTTACCTTGCAGATTGGTCACTCTCTCACAATCTATTGATATTTTTTAATGTTTGGGTAAAAGAGAAACTTTTCGCTTTAATGTCCCCTACGTGTATCCTCTATGTATCTCGAAACGAATTGAATTTTTAAAGATAATTCAGCCGAATTTATCGAATCAAAGAATATTCGACCGAATCCGTTGAAAAATTAGAATATTTGTTGATTCGTTCGATTTGGCATAATTATTTTAAAAATTCATTTGTTTTCAAGATACATGCTCGGAACATTAAAGCGAAGAATGAAAGATCAAAAATTGGTTTCTCCTATGCCCAAATAATAAAAAATATTAATAGATTGTGTAGAAAAAGTAAGCAGTCACTGGGATAAGTTAAAGCGCACTCAAATTACAAGTAGATTAGATCAATTTTGAAACATATATCTGAATTTTTTTGAAGCATATTAGCAATTTTTTTCATAATTAAAAATTGAACCAAATTATTTTGTATTGTAGTATTCAAGTTTGAATTGGAATTCTAACCTGGTAACTATGATATAGTTTTTTTGAATTCGAATTCTAACTGGGTAACCATTGTATTGTTTTATGTAGTGTTGCATGGGCTTCAGACACCATTGCACTACATTACCACCTGACTTCAATTTATATGTTGTTGGGTATATGATTCTTCTAACGACCGGATATTCATGAGGAATTAGCACATACTGCCCTAGGAATTGAAATAGGAAGAGACCTCAAAGACTTAGGACCTTAACTCTTCTACCCACTCACATTAGACTTAGACCTTTTCACTCTATACCACTTGGATTAATGAGGGAGGTGCTTAGGAAGTATTGTTATGAACCTTTATACTATCTGGGAAGAAGAGCATGGTGTGGAGAAGGCATGGAACAACCACTTACCCTTACTTGACTTGATTATTGATTTCACCCTAATCAACAAAGGCCCAGTTAGTGATTCAACCAGCTTACAGACAGTATCACATACGATGAGTCACCATCACTACAATGTATGTATCCACCAAAAAACTTAGACCTTTAGCCCCTTATACCACTTACTGAATGAATGCACCTAGGAAATAAACCTAGAGACTCAGCATGCCATAGCATGAAACAACCCTTTCTTTCCCTTATACCTTACCTCTTTCTTAACTTCTATGTTTACTAACTATAATGCCCTATACCACAACTGAATGAAGTGCTTAGACAAGGTAGCAGAATTATTTGCATGGAATGAGATTGATGATGGCAAGAAATAATTCCTTCCGTTATACTTTACTGATGTTTTCCTTACCTACCTACCCGCCTCACCTAAAAAACTATACATGTTCGCCCTAGACCAATTGCTTAGTTGAATGAAGCGCTTAGCAGATATTGCTAGGATCCCTTCTCTTAGATGCTGGTATCAGAACGGGTTCATACTACCTCATACTCACCCTTTACTTACTACCCCACACGTATCACCTCACTTATGATCCCCTTATTATACCTCTTAGTTTAGTTATTTGCTTTTATATACGTAGTTCTTAATATCTTTAATTTAAGAAAGTGTTTTACTTACAACTCAGGCTATCACGCTGGATACTTTACAGTTGTTGATGGAGGAGGAAGTGCTTTATACCTTACCAACCCATTCATGAAGCCAAGAATACTTAGTAGGTATGACACTATTGCTGCTATTGTTGGGGGAACAGGACATAACCCGGTCAACTAGATATGATTCATTCATTGAGACAGACAACGATATGCTCGCCTTGAATGTTATTACCTCTCACCCACCTAGATTTAAGAACTTACCGTACTTATTACTTATGCATGCCCCAACCTAGTGCTTCAGGCAGGAATGCTTTATGGGGTAACACTATTTTACTCTTCAGGATGGGCTCCCACTAGGAATTATCCTATCCTCAAAACTGTCTTTGGGAAATACTCCCAAAACTTAGGAAAGGGATTGAATGGGTGGAGACTAGCAATACTCTGACTACTTTATGCTTTACTTTATGTTAAATCATTGTGGAATCGTCGGATCAGAACTTCCTATGAGTTACTTTGTGAACTTAGGAGATCAGATCAAATTATTGGGTGGGTTGAGGCACTTACAACCTTTACTGTGTTCCCTTTACTCCTACCCTTATCTTTACTTATGTGTTACCATACAACCTACCATAAGATCTAGACTTGTTTGACCTATACCACTTGCCTTTATGAATTGCTTAGGAGGGATTGTTGCTATTTACATTCTCTTATCGGGATATGTATGTATTTGTGCCAAGCATGGGTTAGATCATACCAATGTAGGGGACACATGCACGCATATATAATATAGATATGCACTTGTATTAGTAGGGAAGGGGAAGGAAAGACAGACAAAATATTGATCGTGTATCCTCAACAATCCGCGAGAAGGGTTACCCTACTCTAACAAGCTTAGGGCATATGGCAGTCACAACAAAAGAAGGCCTACCATTCCTGATCTGTGCGAGTTGGGTGTACCCTTGTGAATGGGGGATCCACCCTTACTAAGACCTACCCACCTATATCTAGGGTAAAGCAACAATAGGATTATCGAAGAAGAACCCCCCAAGCATATACAACTGGCTATGTTGCCTACATATATAAGTCGTAGATGCCCCCTTAGATATAGTAATGGGAAGGTATAAATGGAATCTAACATTCTAAACATTTGGATCCATGCCAGATTCCATTTATATCTTCCCCCTACACTTTACATCATGTGCCTTATCATTTGTGCTTAAGGGATGTTAGGTAGGCAGGATCAGCTTGAATCATGAACTCTTGCCCCTTCCCCGTTGGTCCATGCCAGGTTCCATTTATATATTCCCCCTACTGCTACCTCTATAGTGGCTAATTCTCTTCTCGTATCCCACTCGGTTATCTCGGTATGAAAGCGTCATCGCAAAGAAGACCAAGTAGAGTATCAAGCCTGAGTAACAAATCCCACCCAGCTATGAGCATGAATTGGGATCAATCTTGGGGCTTAATTTTTGGCCAACTGGATATGGTATTGTGTCATGAAAATCTCCTGTCGAATCTTCTCGGCAAGGCATAATCAATCGTGTCTCTGGTTTCCTCTAGTGACTAGGGAGTCTCGGTCGACATGACATGGTGGGTAACGTAGTTTCAATCTTTCTCGGGCATCCAGTGATTAGTGGTTCATGAGGGTCTCGCATATCGCAATAGCGTTAATCGATACCTCCTTTGGATCTCCACTTGGCATCTAAACCTACATGGATCTACTAGTGGATCACCATCAGGGACTCATAGGTAAATGATCAGAAAGGGTATAGATCAATAAAGAGAAAATCTCGTTTTATGTGAGAATGAGGAGTCCCCCCCCCCCCCCCCCCAAAAAGTATAAAATTTATTATCACATAATGTTGAATTAGGTTGTTTTCTATAATCGGTATCCCCATCGGCATCGGAGTAACCAAGTCGAGTTGATTAGCAAATTTCAGGAGGTAGGTAGCCAAGTGGATTATCGAAGTCAATCAGTCAATTAGTGCATTCCAGCGTAGAAGAGTAGCCCGTTGAATTAGGGGGGTATAAAATCCAAGTGGATTCAAGCATTTGGGTAGCCAGTTGGAGTCTTTAAGCGGATTCTAGTAGAGTGTCCAAGTGGAGTAGGGTAACCACGTTGTTGAGTACTAGCATATAAACCTCCCTAGATCAACTATGGGGTATGCTCAACTGTCATAGAGAAACATTGTAAAGGGGGTATAGTTCAACAAATATAAAATCCATTTAACTAGTTTAATGAGGACTAATTCCATGGGCCACTAAAAATTTCAATAATTAGGTTATTTTGTGTAATCGGTATATGATCCAAGTAGCAGGCAACCTGGCAAACAAAATAGAATTAGCAGCATGTTAGATAGCAGGTTAGTTCAATGAGTTCAACCAGTGGGGGTGGGTCCCTCAAGTTCGAGAAAAAATGATGGAGGTGCCTAGAGAAAGTAGTTGATGGAGGAAGTATCGAATTCCCTCCCTAATTTCAGCTATATTTAACACCCCCGGCTTCACGGAGGCAAGACCTTCACGAGAAGTGTTGGTCCTCCTCATTGGGAAGCATTGGTTAAGATATTGACATTACAACCAGGGGTGAAGGGCTATCTATCCTACTTTCGAAAGGAAAGTCACATGGGAGGTAACATTCTTTCTTTCCTACTCTGGCCATCCATTCTTTCTTTCTTGTCGGATGGATGCTCTCCCTCAAAAAATCTGATTAGGTGGCTCGAGGATGGGTGATGTTGAGTTCAAACTCCAAACAATTTAGAGGATATTAGGACTCTACCTTTCTTTCTTTCGAGAAAGGACTTCTTTCTTTCGGGAAGGTTACTCGACTAATGAAAGCATGCTCGAAATTGTTGATGGTTGGATGGTTAGAAGGTAGTCTGGTAACGAGGTTCCTCTCCAGCAAACGAAATAGACACACGTAATCGCTAGTCCTCAGCTGGACCGGTAGAACTCCCTCCCAACCCAACTCGAATATTCCAGTCGAATAGTGCAGCAGCCAAAGTTGAGTAGCCAAGGATCCAAGCAAAGTAGCCTAGTGACTATATCAGTTGAATAGCCCATCATTTGAATAGCGTAGTTGAGTAGCTCAGTCGATTAGCCAAACCGAGCGACTTAGCCTAGGTAAGGAGCATTCAAGTTTTCCATAACATTAAGTGATTTCAAGGGCAATGCTTTCGTCGAGTTCTAGGGTCGAGGGTCTACTTTCAAGGTTGAGTTCAAGGGCTTCCTTCGAGGGTATAGTTATGAAGAGATTGAAGTTAGAGGGAAAGAGTATAGGGTATAGTTCAAGTGCTAAGGCTTCATCGAGGTATAGTTCAAGGGCTAGGTTTCTCTGTATCGGTGTAGTAAGAGTTTGAGGTCTAACTGTTGTCTCCAGCCGAGTATCCCTATTGATCTCGCTGGTAGCCCAGGAAAGTATCAAAGGCAAGCAGAGTATTCGAGAAGCCCTATGCAGTAGCTCAACCGAGTAGCCTCACCCAACCAATGACTATTGAATCCATCCAGCTAATTAGGTCAAATGAATCATTTCTCTATCATTAGGATACTCTATGTTATACTTTTTGAGTTTCATTTGTCATTTCCAGGCATTTCCCTTTGTTTTGTGGGGGGGATAGAATCAATTGCTTTTTGAGCACCTTTAGGCTACTGGCTAGAGGACAGATCTTTTTTGGGGCAAGACGAGACAAAACAACAGGGCGGGTACCATTTGGTTCCTTCTGATAGAATTGAAATTTTTTCTCATTTCATGTTTTTCACTTCTCACAACCTCGTATTTGGGGCAACAATAGGGAATCCACTCTCACGGGGGGAACTCAAAGTCAGGATTTATTAGTACTGAAGATTTCCTTTTGACGAATTCTATTTATGATTGATTAGCAAGATCGAATCATTTGCTTTGAGGGTCAGAGGGAACCCCGCCATTTGCTTGGAGAGGAACTGAGTAAGGGCTAGTTATAGATTAATAGAGGAGGGATGGTTTTCAAAACCAAGGCCTGGTCAAACCCCCCACAAATGATAGAAATCATGGCGGAAAAATGGTTTGCAGGAAGGAAATAAATTGAGGTTGGCACCCATTACTCTATGACACTAGTTATCTCTTATTTGTGAGCTTTCTTATTATTGAGTTATCTTTCTGGCTAGAAGAGGGATGTCTCGGGTGGGTGGTACCTCAAAACACAGTTTGCCTTTACGCTGGTTGAAACCCCAAAAGTTGGTCGAACACACACAATGGCTAGGATAAGAACCTTTTTCACATTATAACTTATAACAGAGACTATGGCTAGTGTGTGTGTGGGGCTGGCTAAAGCTAAGTGTGCATATCACATGGATGGGGCAAGGGGATAATAACTTGACAATGCACAGTTTTAGACTATGCACAACCTGTGCACGATACGACACACGGACAGTACCACCGCCATGATTTACATTGTGAGTCACACGTGAGTGAGCCATAACAATTTTCCACAACTTGGTTATATACGTATATATATACATTTGATCATAGCATAGTGTACATAATACATTGTAGCTTTGGCATTTCAAGAATTTTCACTATGACATGACAGTTTGACAGATGCCAAAAGGAAGCTTTGAGTTATAAGCCTTGAACCTTGGAACCTTTTTCTTAATCCAATCAAGAGACTTTCTCACCTTGAACCTTTAGTTATCTATGATACAATGAATGAGATGCCACCAATTTCACTCCATCCCACAGATGTCATGAGTCCCAAGATCCCACCTTTCACTATCCAGCCCACCTAAGGTAGGCAGGGATACTGGTAGGATTCACGTTGCCAACACTAGGAAACCGTAGGCGGACCTACAACAACCTGGAACCTCGGCCTAACCTTGTTACTTGGAATGGCATCCAACTTGGCCATCAATGAGTACAAAATCCATACCAGCTAGATGGGCGATGCTTATTACAACATGTAGCTGACTATATCAAAGTTGTTATAACATGTTGCTGATGAGCCCCGAAAATGGGTAACTTATTGGGCTCATTTTTCCTATTATTCTTGATTAATCCACCATTCTCCATAGTTTATGCATTCTTTTGAAGTATATTGATGTTAATTGAATGAATGAGAATAGTCACTTGACCAGGAAGTCTAATGCGTGCTTATTGCAGATTTTTGGACAACTTTTGGACCAAGGTCAAGCATTTATGAGCCAGTTGACAGCCAAATATGAGGGAACAAGGCTGAGGATTTGTAGGAAGGGTGTCTCCTGCACTAAATGGCCCCTTCCTCGAGTTCTCCACCATCAGCTGGGAGTTCAATAACCCACCAAAGATGATTCCCAAGGGCAGTTGAGCAGCTTTTGTAAAGTGGCTAATTACTTGCAGTTTGAGCAGCCAAGCCCCTTGAGTTAAGGAGGGATGTTGGAGGTCCTCATAGTGCATAAGTAGGAAGGCTTCCAACCTTCATAGTTTACTTCTTGAACATTTTGTATTTCGCACTTTAGTGCTGCTCTACTTTCCAACCCATTTTGGAGCTTTTGGTGTAAACATTTTTTGACATGGTTATTTTTTGAGTAATGGAGATCAGTTTCATTTCGCATCAGCTCTGAGCTTCTTTTTAGGAGGTTGTAGCTCTTGGGGTTGGGCCCAACCCAAGTGCTAGTACCTCCTTGGTGTACTTTTATATGTTTTTGTTGTATTCATAGAATAATTTCTGCTAGTAGATTAAAATCTTGCTTGGTTACTTAGGTCATTTTTGATGATTGAAATAGATTTTCATGTTTCAGGTTGATTTTATAGGTTGGTAATAGAAAAGATCTTCGAAAAATCCCATCAAGAAACCCTTGATCTCACCTCTCCCTCCTTGGGACTATGAGTTGAGACCAAGGCGTCCTTGCTACCACAAAAAACATTGTTCTTGCTTCTTCATGCAATTGCTAGTGTTAGATTCTTAGTTGAAAAAGTTGGTACCAGTTGTGATTACATGCTTAGATCTATTCTTGCTTAGTTTTCATATTTATCTTACACGATTTTCTACCAATAAATTTATGTTCATCATGGTTGTTGATTTCTAGGTCAAAATAGGTCAAAATAGCTAGATCTTTGGTTTGCATAATCTTTGTTTGGTCAGTTTTGGAAAATAGCATGCAGAACACCTATGATACCTCCCTGCCTACCCTTCCTCCATCATACAACCTGCTCCAACCCCCTAACTCATATTCCTCCCCTTCGTTTGCCACCCTTTTCCGACTTGACCTAATTCCCATACCTTTGTGCAACCTTGCTCCCTCCGTCCTTGAACCAAATCCAACCACCTTAATCACTCCTCAACTTCTTTCACTAGGTCCTAGACCTCTTCACATCCTCATCCAAACTCCATCTCCACTTTTCCGCCTTTCTTCCTCCATCAACCCTCCAAAATCCTCTTTCGGATCTTCCTGTAGAACATCCTGTAGAACCCCTGTAGACTTCCTGTAGAAGTTCACATGAGCGGATTTTCGAGATCTGATCATTGTGGAACTCTCTGGAAGGGTGCTATGGACCCCTTAGGCCCTCTTCTCACCTTCCCAACCTCCTACAAGCGCCCACTCCATTTCGTTTCACCAATCAACCTCTGCACAGTAAAAAATAGTCAAAGCACATGCATAATAATTCTGTGAAATTACACAAAAATGCAAAAAGATGTTTTTTCCATATTTTTCTTTAGAAGTAGCTTAGTCACATGCATTTTACCTTTCCAATAGTCAATGGCATCCAGTTCCACCACTTTCATCTCTTTCCTTGCACCAGTAGGGCTAGCCGGTAAAACTAGGGTTTGCTAGGGTTTGCGTTCCTTTCAGCTTTCAGCTTCTTTCTGCAAGTAGATTAGCCTCCTTTGAGTTAGCTTTCATCCATCACAGTTAAAAGCTTCTTCTAAGAGCTCATAGAAGTTGGCGTAAGCTCATAGTGTACTTGTGCCAGCTGATCCAGTGACAGCCTACGACAAGAGCTAGTACTTGTGCATATAGCACCGTCGCTTCCAAGTTTGTTATGAACTACGAGGTTGATAAAAGTAAAGAAGGGAGTCCCAGGAGTTGCAACATTATTGCTGCAATATTGGAGCCCACCAGTTACCTCTGAGATAGGATTTGCTAGATTTGATTGAATTGATTGATTGATACAGTCTTCTTCCAGTAGGAGTATGTTGTCAAAAATAAAGACATTGACCCTTTTTGTTGACTTACAAGCATATTGATCGGGCCACTTTCTCACCAGAAGAACGAGATTGATAAATAAATGATCGCATTTTCACTAATTTGCTATATTATATAGTTAGGATGGTTTCATACGCTTTGTTGAGTGGGTCGTTTCTTTTTTCATTTGTTGTTAGCCAAGGGGCCTGGTGGGCTGCTACATGGGGAGCTTGGAAGCTAGCTTGATGGCAGACTTTGCTTGCTGGAGAGATGGTGGGGGGATGGTTGCACGGGTGGGGGCCAGGCACAGTGCATGGAATGAACCCAAACGAATTTGATTTTTGAAATTGATTGGATTTGATTGATGAGGGCCTATCTTCTTAGAGGGGCCACAGGCCTCAACCTTCTCCTTACCCTTGAACCACCTTTTTCCTTCCACTTAACCACATAGAGCCATTTCACACATAAATATACATCATATTTTTACTTATGATGATTTAGCATTTTAGGAGCAGTGTTAATGATGGTGTAACATGAGAAGGTGATTGATGAGCCTATTGTGGTATAATTACATATATAATAATGCCATAACATGATTATTTATGCTTATGTTAGGAATATGCACACTTGTTTGGGTAAAAGAGAAACCAAATTTCAATCTCCCATTCTCTGTTTTAATGGCCCCCGCATGTATCGTTTGTGTATCTCGAGACAAATTGAATTTTTAAAGATAATTCCGCCTAATCAACTCAATCAACGAATATTTGGCGTAATCTGTTGGAAAATTCAAATATTTGTTTGGTTCAGCGAAATTATTTAAAAAATTCAATTCATTTTAAGATACAGGATGATACATGCCTGGGATATTAAAGCGGAGAATGAGAGATCAAAAATTGGTTTCTCTTTTGGCCAAACATTAAAAGCACACTCAAATTACTATAGATTAGGTAAATTTCAAAACATATATATGAATTTTTTTGAGGCATATTAGTGAATTTTTTCCGAATTGAAATATATATATCATATATATATATATATATTATATATTATATATATTATATAATATATAATATTATACTATAATATATATATATATATATAGAGTAGATAGATAAGATATCTATATTTAAAACGTAACTGAATTATTTCCATAATTAACCTTTGATATTTCATTTCATAGGTAAAAGACCAAAATACTTTTGTTGTTTAAAGAAATAATAGCATTAAAGCTTCAAATTATAAGTATAGTTATCATATTCAATTCTAATTTCTATTTGAATATGATAAGGTAAGGAAATAATTAGATTCAATTTTTTTCAATTCCGAAAAAATTAGTTAATACTTTTCAAAAAATTCAGATATATGTTTCGAAATTTACCTAATCTACTTATAAGCTAAGTGTGCTTTGGCTTACTTTGTTGATTGTTCTCTCTCTCTGGACAATCCATTGATATTTTTTAATGTTTGGGCAAAAGAGAAACCAAATTTTGATCCCCCATTCTTTGCTTTAATGTCCCCGACATGTATCCCCTGTGTATCTCAAAACGAATTGAATTTTTAAAGATAATTCAGCCGAATCTATCGAATCAAAGAATATTTGACCGAATTCGTTGAAAAATTAGAATATTTGTTGATTCGTTCGATTCGGCCGAATTATCTTAAAAATTCAATTATTTTCAAGATACATGCTCGGAACATTAAAGCGAAGAATGAAAGATCAAAAATTTGTTTCTCTTTTGCCCAAATATTAAACAATATTAATAGACTGTCTAGAAAAAGCAAGAAGTCAGTAAGATAAGCTAAATCGCACTCAAATTACAAGTAGATTAGATAAATTTCGAAACATATATCTGAATCTTTTGAATCATATTAGCGAATTTTTTCAGAATTAAAATTTGAACCAAATTATTTCCGTATTGTAGTATTCAAATTTGAATTGGAATTCTAACCTGGTAACTATGATATAGTTTTTTCGAATTCGAATTCTAACCGGGTAACTATTATATTGTTTTATGTAGTGTTTGCATGGCTTCAGACACCATTGCACCAACTTACATTACCACCTGACTTCAATTTATATGTTGTTGGGTATATGATTCTTTTAATGACCGGATACTCATGAGGAATTAGCACATACTGCCCTAGGAATTGAAATAGGAAGAGACCTCAAATACTTAGGACCTTAACTCTTCTACCCACTCACTTATAGACTTAGACCTTTTCACTCTATACCACTTGGATTAATGAGGGAGGTGCTTAGGAATTATTGTTATGAACCTTTATATTATCCGGGAAGAAGGGCATGGCATGGAGATGGCATGAAACAACCACTTACCCTTACTTGACTTGATTACTGATTTCACCCTAATCAACAGAGGCCTCGTTAGTGATTCAACCAGCTTACAGAGAGTATCACATACAACAAGTCACCATCACTACAATGTATGTATCCACTAGAAAACTTAGACCTTTAGCCCCTTATACCACTTACTGAATGAATGCACCTAGGAAATAAACCTAGAGACTTGGCATGGCATAGCATGAAATAACCCTTTCCTTCGCTTATACCTTACCTCTTTCTTAACTTCTGTGTTTACTAACTATAATGCCCTATACCACAACTGAATGAAGTGCTTAGACAAGGTACGGTCGTACAACTAGATACCTGAGCAGAATTAATTGCATGGAATGACATTGATGATGGCATGAAACAACCACTTCCCTTATACCTTACTGATGTTTTCCTTACGTCACCTAGAAAAATATACATGTTCCCCCTAGACCAATTACTTAGTTGAATGAAGCGCTTAGCAGATATCGCTAGGATCCCTTCTCTTAGACGCTGGTATCAAAACGATTTCATACTACCTGATACTCACCCTTTACTTACTGCCCCACACATATCACCTCACTTATGATCCCCTTATTATACCCCTTAGCTTTTATATACGAATTTCTTAATATCTTTAATTTAAGAAAGTGTTTTACTTACAGCTCGAGCTATCACCTGGATACTTTACTGTTGTTGATGGAGGAGGAAGTGCTTTATACCTTACCAACCCATTCATGAAGCCAAGAATACTTAGTAGGTATGAAATTACTGTTGTTATTGTTAGGGGGATGGGACATGACCTAGTCAGCCAGATATGATTGATTCATTGAGACAGACAACAAGATACTCGCCTTGAATGTTATTACCTCTCACCCACCTAGATTTAAGAATTTACCCTACTTATTACTTATGCATGCCCCAACCTAGTGCTTCAGGCAAGAATTCTTTATGGGGTAACACTATTTTACTTTTTTGGATGAGCTCCTACTAGGAATTCAGACTGCATTGCCTCTAGATCTTTTTTCAGTTACATATGAACAACCAATGTGTCGTGGTGTGGTGGAATTATCCTATCCTCAAAACTGCCTTTGGGAAATACTCCCGAAACTTAGGAAAGAGATCGAATGGGTGGAGACTAGCAATACTCTGCCTACTTTATGCTTTACTTTATGTTAGATCATTATGGAATCGTCGGATCAGAACTTCCTATGAATTACTTCCTGAACATAGGAGATTAGATTAGATTATTGGGTGGGGTGAGGCACTTACAAAATTTATTGTGTTCCCTTTACTCCTACCCTTATCTTTACTTATGTGTTACCATACAACCTACCATAAGACCTAGACCTATTCGAACTATACCACTTTCCTTTATGAATTGCTTAAGAGGGATTGCTGCTATTTGCATTCTCTTATCGGGATATGTAAGTATTTGTGCCAAGCATGGGTTAGATCATACCAATGAAGGGGACACATGCACACAAATATAATATAGATCTGTACTTGTATCAGAATGGACAAGGAAGGAAAGACAAACAAAATATCGATCGTGCATCCTCAACAATCCAGAATAAGGGTTACCCTACTCTAACAAGCTTAGGGCCTATGAAAATCACACAAAAGAAGGCCTATGCGAGTCGGGTGTACCCTTGTGAATGGGGGATCCACCATTACTAAGAACTACCCATCTATCTCTAGGTTAGGGAAAAAATAGGATTATCGAAGAAGAACCCCCCAAGCATATACAACTGGCTATGTTGCCTACATATATAAGTCGTAGATGCCCCTTTAGATTTCGTAATGGGAAGATATAATTAGAATCTGGCATTTGAAATATTTGGATCCATGCCATATTCCATTTATATCTTCCCCCTACACTTTACATCATGTAACTTATCATTTTTGCTTAATGTTAGGTGGGCAGGATAAGCTGGAATCATGAACTCTTGACCCCTCCCTGTTGGTCCATGCTAGATTCCATTTATATCTCCCCCCTACTGCTACCTCTATAGTGGCTGATTCTCTTCTCGTATCCCACTCGGTTATCTCGGTATGAAAGCGTCGTAGCAAAGAAGGCTGAGTAGAGTATCAAGCCTGAGTAACAAATCCCACCCAGCTATGAGCGTGAATTGGGATTAATCTTGGGGCTTAATTGTTGGTTGACTAGATATTGGATTGTGTCATGAAAATCTCCTGTCGAATCCTCTCAGCGAGGCATAATCAATCGTGTCTTTGGTTGCCTCTAGTGACTAGGGACTCTCAATCGACATGAGCTAGTGGGTAATGTAGTTTCAATCTTTCTCGGGCATCCAGTGATCAGTGGTTCATGAGGGTCTCGTGTATCATAGTAGCGTTAATCGATACCTCCTAGGGATCGCCACTTGGCATCTAAACCTACCTAGATCTACTATTGGATCACCATCAGGGACTCATAGGTAAATGATCAGAAAGGGTATAGATCAATAAAGAGAAAATCTCGTTTCATGTGCAAATGAGGAGTTTTTCCCCCAAAAATTATGAAATTTATTATCAAATAATGTTGAATTAGTTTGTTTTCTATAACTTGTATCCCCATCAGCGTCAGAGTAACCAAGTCGAGTTGATTAGTGGATTTGAGGAGTCAGGTAGCCAAGTGGATTATCGGAGTCAATCAGTCAATTAGTGCATTCCAACGTAGAAGAGTAGCCCGTTGAATTAGGGGGGTTTAAAATCAAAGTGGATTTAAGCATTTGGGTAGCCAAGTGGAGTCTCCAAGCAGATTCTAGTAGAGTGTCCAAGTGGAGTAGAGTAACCATGTTGTTGAGTACCATCATATAAACCTCCCTAGATTAGCTATGGGGTATGCTCAACTATCATAGAGAAACGTTGTAAAGGGGGTATAGTTTAATAAATATAAAATCCATTTAACTGGTCTGATGAGGACTAATGCCATGGGCCCCTAAAAAATTCAATTCTATTAGATGGAAATGGAAAATTAGGCTATTTTGTGTAATCAGTATCTGATCCAAGTAGGAGGCAACATGGAAAATGAAATAGAATTAGCAGCAGGTTAGATAGAAGGTTAGTTCAATGAGTTCAACCAGTGGGGGTGGGTCCCTCAAGTTCGAGAAAAATTGATGGAGGTGCCTAGAGAAACTAGTTGATGGAGGAAGTAACGAACTCCCTCCCTAATTTCAGCTGTAGTTAACACCCCCGGCTTCACGGAGGCAAGATCTTCACGAGAAGCATTGCTCCTTCTCATTGGGAAGCGTTGGTTAACATATCAACATTACAACAGGGGGTGAAGGGCTATCTATCTTACTTTCGGAAGGAAAGTCGCAAGGGAGGTAACATTCTTTCTTTCTTGCTTTGGCCATCCATTCTTTCTTTCTTGTCAAATTCATGGTCTCCCTCAACAAATCTGATTAGGTGGCTGGAGGATGGGTGATATTGAGTTCAAACTCCAAACTATTTAGAGGAGATTAGGACTCGACCTTTCTTTCTTTCAGTAAAGGACTTCTTTCTTTCGGGAAGGTTACTCGACTAATGAAAGCATGCTCTAAACCGTTGATGGTTGGATGGATGGAAGGTAGTCTGGTGACAAGGTTCCTCTTCGACAAACGAAATAGACACACATAATAGCTAGTCCTCAGCTGGACCGGTAGAACTCCCTCCTAACCCAGCTCGAATATTCCAATCAAATAGTGCAGTAGCCAAAGTTGAGTAGGCAAGGAACTAGGCAGGGTAGGCTAGTGATTATATCAGTTGAATAGCCCATCATTTGAATAGCGTAGTTGAATAGCTCAGTCTATTAGCCAAACCGAGCGACCTAGCCTAGGTAAGGATCATTCAAGTTTTCCATAACATTAAGTGATTTCGAGGGAAATTCTTTCGTCGAGGTCTAGGGTCAAGGGTCTAGGTTCAAGGTTGAGTTTGAGGGCTTCCTTCGAGGCTATAATTATGAAGAGATTGAAGTTAGAGGGAAAGGGTATAGGGTATAGCTCAAGTGCTAAAGCTTCATCGAGGTATAGTTCAAGGGCGAGGTTTCTATGTATTGGTGTAGTAAGAGTTTGAGGTCTAACTATTGTCTCCAACCGAGTATCCCAATTGATCCCGCTGGTAGCCCAGGAAAGTATAAAAGGCAAGCAGAGTATTCGAGAAGCCCTATGCAGTAGCTCAACCGAGTAGCCTCGCCCAACCAATGACTATTGAGTCCATCTAGCCAATTAGGTCAAATGAACCATTTCTCTATCATCATGATACTCTATGTTATACTTTTTGAGTTTCATTTTTCATTTCCAGGCATTTCCCTTTGTTTTTCCGGGGGGGGATAGAATCAATTGCTTTTTGAGCACCTTTAGGCTTGTTGGCTAGAGGAAAGATCTTTTTTGGGGCAGGACGGGACAAAACAACAGGGCGGGTACCATTTGGTTGCTTGGGATATAATTGAAAAAGTTTCTCATTTCATGTTTTGCGCTTCTCACTACCTCGTTTTTGGGGCAACAATAGGGAATCCACTGTCATGGGGGGCTCAAAGTCAGGATTTATTACTACTGAAGATTTCCTTTTGACGAATTATATTTATGATTGATTGGCAAGATCGAATCATTTGCTTTGAGTGTCAGCGGGAACCTCGCCATTTGCTTGGAGAGGAACTGAGCAAGGGCTAGTTATAGATTAATCGAGGAGGGATGGTTTTCAAAACGAAGGCCTGGTCAAACCCCCACAAATGATAGAATGCATGGCGGAAAAACGGTTTGCAGGAAGGAAATAAATTGAGGCTAGCACCCATTACTCTACGACATTGGTTATCTCTTATTTGTGAGCTTTCTTATTGAGTTAGCTTGCTAGCTAGAAGAGGGATGTCTCGGGTGGGTGGTACCTCAAAACACAGTTTGCCTTTACGCTGGTTGAAACCCCAAAAGTTGGTCGAACACACACAATGGATGGGATAAGAACCTTTACGCGTTATAACTTATAACAGAGACTATGGCTAGTGTGTGTGTGTGGCTGGCTAAAGCTAAGTGTACTTACCACATGGATGGGGCAAGGGGATAATAACTTGACTATTCGCAGTTTTAGACTATGCGCAACCCTTCCATGGTACGACACACGGATGGTACCACCACTATGGTTTACATTGTAAGTCACACGTGAGTGAGTGATATCCCATAACAATTTGCCACAACTTGGCTATATACGTAGATATATGCATTTGATTATAGCATAGTGTAGAAAATACATTGTAGCTTTGGCATTTCAGGAATTTTCACTATGACAAGACGGTTTGACAGATGCCAAAAGGAAGCTTTGAGTTATAAGCCTTGAACCTTGGAACCTTTTTCTTAATCCAAACAAGAGACTTTATCACTTTGAACCATTAGTTATCTATGATACAACGAATGAGATGCCACCAAGTTCACCCCATCCCACAAATGTCATAAGTCCCAGGATCCCACCTTTTAATATCCAGCCCACCTAAGGTAGGCAGGGATACTGGTAGGGTTCACGTTACCAACACTGGGAAACCATAGGCGGACCTACAACAACCTGGAATCTCAACCTAACCCTGTTACTTGGAATGGTATCCAACTTGGCCATCAATGAATACAAAATCCATACCAGCTAGATGGGCAATGCTTATTATAACATGTAGCTGCTTATATCAAAGTTCTTATAACATGTTACCTCCAGTAGGAGTCCGTTGTCAAAAATAAATACATTGACCCTTTTTATTGACTTACAAGCATATTGATCAAGCCACTTTCTCACCAGAAGAACAAGATTGATAAATAAATTATTTCCTTTTCACTAATTTGCTATATTATATAGTTAGGATGGTTTCATACGCTTTGTTGAGTGGGTTGTTGCTTTTTTTGCTTGTTGTTAGCCAAGGGGCCTGGTGGGCTGCTACATGGGGAGCTTTGAAGCTAGCTTGATGGCAGACTTTTCTCGCTGGAGAGATGGGGGGGATAGTTGTATGGGTGGGGGCCAATCACGGTGCATGGAATGAACCCAGACGAAATTGATTTTTGAAATTAATTGGGTTTGATTGATGAGGGTCTATCTTCTTAAAGGGCCAGAGCCCTCAACCTTATCCTTACCCTTAAACCAGCTTTTTCCTTCCACTTCACCACACAAAGCCATTTCACACATAAATATATAGCATCTTTTTACGTACGATGATTTAGCATTTTAGGAGCAGAGTCTTAATGATGGTGTAACATGAGAAGGTGATTGTTGAGCTTATTGTGGTATAATTACATATATAATAATGCCATAACATGATTATTTATGCTTATGTTAGGAATATGCACACTTATTTGGGTCAAAGATATCAGGCTGCAAAAAACAAGGAGTGGGGGAAGCTTAGTGAGGCATTTCGCCTCCAAACTCCTTTGTAGGCAAGTTACCAGTAGAGCAATAAAGATATATTCATTTGATTCTAATTCTCAATGTTTCACTATAACAAGACGGATTGAATCATCTGCTTTGAGGTTGAGTGCCTTATGGCGGGGCGAGGGAGCAACTAATTGTCGATCAATGACGGTCCAACTTGTGCTTCTCGCCTAAGGTATGTCTCTTGCTTACTTCTTATGCTCATAAGACCTACTAGTAGAGATGTGAAAAAAATCAAGTCCACAGTCGCACGTACCCGTTTATGCATGCCTACTTTTTTTAGCCTAGAGCTTACTTTCCACCCAGTCCCAGTTTGCATAAAGCACAGTAAGACACCCGCCTAGTCCAAAAACTGAGGACATAAATAAGTTTGTAACATTTTCTCTTTAACCTCTCACCAGATGCCTCTTGCTGACCCCTGAACCTCTCATCTCACCTTAGGCCTTCATCACCTACCTCACCAAGGACATTAGAATCCTAACCAGGTCCCAACAAAGTCTGTAACCATTTTCCCTTCATCAAAATAATCAACTAGTCCAATAGACGGATGGAAGGAATTAACCTTCTGCCTTGAACCTTCAGTGTTGAACCTTTGGCCAAGTCCAAAAGGACAACATAAGCAACCATTAGCCGTCAAGACAAACCGAGTTATTGATTTGATTTTATTGACTACCAGTCTTATGAGAGCAGTGGTCCTATGGACGAAAGGATGGAGGGAGAAAGGGATAGACAAAGATGTAGAAGGGACAGGGTTGAATATATGGAACATAGTGTTGCTACAGCACTGGATGCAATTACGATGCTTACATATGATTATTCAGCATTCGAAGATCATACGCCATACATAAGAGCTCATTGCCCGTCATTTCCAGTTTTCATTGCCGATCGTAGTTTCCATAAGGTCATAACCAAGCGTTAGTGCTACAAGCTCTAGTCAGTCATTACTAGAAGCTCTTGTAATTTATTCAAACTCTACTCAGTTCCAAGTAGTCATTGTCCGTTCTCATTTCCATTAGTACTTGTCCTAAGGCCCGTAGTCCCTAGTACTTTACCCCTAAGGTCATAGCCTTACTCTTAATTCCAACTTTTCTCTCTTGTTACTATTCCTACTCTTATCACTAAAGAGTACATAACCTATAAAGAAGAAAAGGATGTGTAAGTAGGCTTGACCACCGGGAAAGGAGTTATACTCTTTTCTGTCTCCTCCAAATGTTATTCCTACAATAGAATGCCAAGATAAACATATAATATATTCCTTTATTCTTATAAGAAGCGAATCAAACCCGTGGTTGGGTAGTAGAAGGTACTACTTCAAAGGATAAAGCATGCCCCTTGTGTGAGGAGAATGGGTAGTACCATCACTGGTAACCCTACCTAATGACAAATAAGAACATACCCTCACCCCTCCAGGTTGAGTATAAGTCAATGGGTATGTTTTGTGTTGTCCCATCAATACCCAATACCTAAGTAAACATGGGTGATTTCCTTGTTCAACGCTTTGAGGCTCTTCTTCTCTTGAGCCAAGTTCCTTTATGAATCAAATATATCCTATAGGGCCAATGAAGTCTTTGTCTAAGGTTGAGGGTTTAGGGTAGCCTTTTCCTGTGACTTGTATCCATAAAAACAGGCTAAGTTCTCTTGCAACAAAAATTTAATGACTATACCTTGAGCTCTTCTATTGACTCTTATAGAACCCCAACTAAACTTTGCAAATATCGTTTTCTTGATAGAAGTGTTTCATTTCACAACGTTCACACCAATTGCTATGGGGGATGATAAAGCTAGGATTGATATGATGAATGGAATTGCTGGCTAGTGAGCATCTATCACTGGCTGGCTAGATTGATAGCGGGACAACAACTTAGGAAATTTGAAAAATTAATGGGTATTAATTTAATTGTGCGTGTAACTTCTAGAAGAAGACGAGGATCAAGAATAAATTATATCAACCTTCGATTAGCTTCTAATCTAGGTCGTTGAATGTCAACAAGGAGATTATTTAAGGAGGCTTGAGAGTCACTTGGAAAAACACAAAGAGTTCAGAAGTTCGATTTTTTGAAGTAGAGCAAAGGAGTTGTCGGGAGAATTTCGATAGTGAGTTGTTGCAGTGAGGGGTAGGGATAGTTGGGTTGGAGTATCTTCTCCAGAACCCGCCGCAGAGAGAGGCAGAGAGACACCAGAAAGGTTGACGTTGTGCTAGAAGGGCCCACATAGAGCTTAACACTAATCCAGAAGAGCTCACGCAAAGACAACACAGTCATCCAGAGCAAAAGTCCGAGTTTTGTAGAGGAGCTAACAGTTCTTAGTCATGAGGGTTGGAAACTGATCCAGAAGGCAAGATGTTTCCCAGTTGAGCTGACGCAGAGCCTTTTGAAGCTAACGCATGGCCTACACAGGGCTAGTGTAGAGATAGCTGGGGACAGTTGGTTAAGCTGTCGGAACAACTGTGAATTGTTGGGTAGAGTGAGGTAATCTCACTAAGTTTTTCTGCCAATTTATTGTCTCTGTAATTGGATTGTCATAAGGGCATCCATAATTGTATTTAGAAACTACCTCTTAATAATATAAAACCCTCAAAGTTGTTGCACTGGTTTTCCCGCATTGGGTTTTTCTAGGGACATTTGTCCAAAAAGTATTGTGTTACTTGTGTGGATTTTTCTCTATTGTTCTATTCTTGTTTTGGGAAAAATAATTAATTAAGTGAATGCTGCAGTTGTATTAGCTTCGATATTTGTTGTAGGAAGCAGTAGATAATTTGTTTCAATCATTAACAAATAGGAGAAGTTTAATCAATTGCTACAGTAAGTAGATTTGGGTCAGGATTCTTGAATTTTCACAATATGTTGGCACCAAGAAGGGGGAAACCAGAAATCTAGTATAAAAAACCACATTGGAAACTTAGGAGGCTAGCCAAAAGGTAATGTAAGTATTCCATCCCATTTTTTATTAATTTATAATGAAGGCGTTTAAGCTCAACATATTGACAAGTGTTAAGTTTATGGATGGTTTTCTATCCAAGCAGTAATATAAGGATCCCATCTCATATTTGAGGAATTTAGAGTGAAGGCATTGAATGTTAAAAGGTTTACTACTGTTAATATTTTATATGGCTTTGAAGTGAAGGCATAATGTAAGTGTTACGTCCACTTACATCCCATGTTTGAAGAATTCATGTTAAAGTGATACAATGTTAGCATATTTACTTATGTTAAGTGTATGGATGATTCTTTGGATAAGGTTAAAGGTGAAGTAATGAAAGAGGAAGGGTGGGAGAATATCCTAAGGCGTGGATGGCTAAGAATGTCATAGAGGGAGAAGGAATGGATCCTCTAGATGGTGGATTCAATGCTAGTCAATGGTTCTCTTGAGGGAGGAGGGTGCATTCAAAGGTCTTGATGTCTAAAGAAGAGAGAGGAACATCTAGGAATTTTTGTTTCTTGTGTCTAAGTAACAATATTCCATATGGGTGGTTGTGTCTATTTTAGGATGAAGTGCTAGGTCATGTTTAAGATTTCAATGCATAGCTTTATCGTCGCTATCATACCATTTTCTCATAGGAAAACAACCTTAATAGTGGGTGAGTTGTGATGGATGAAGGATATGAGGAAAGAACCCTTCCAAAGTATGCAAGTGAGGAAGTTTGACTTCAAGTTGTGAGGAGAGTGGAGAAATCGAGAAGGAATGGAATGGAGAGGATTTCCCACCAATGAAATGATATTAACTCTGGTCAAGATATTCTTGGTGCACCAACATCTATCTCCCCCCAGCAAACAAAGTGGCTTCATTGGGATGGTTCTTGGAGCTAGCTTCACCAATTCTAATGAAGCTAGGATTCATAACAATGGGACAATCATAGTCAAATTTATTTTTTGATGTGATGGTAAAGAGGAAAATGGCGTGTGGATGTGGACCATACAGGGGAGGGACAATTTTAAGCCTAAATAAGCATTATCAATTAAGGTAATGAGGTGGGAGATGAAGAATTTAGAGATGGTAGGTATGAGAAAAAAAGGGATTTGATCAAATTCCAACACACTAGAGCCCCCATTATGAGGGAAGTAGGCAAACACATAGGTGTTGGGAAAGCTAGAGATCATGTTGAGAATATATAATCCATTAACTTCACCAACCTCCAAGAGATGCCTTCCATATGTAGTAATAGGGTTCAACCCGTATATTGTGCCTATTAAGGCCATAACCTCAAAGGTTTGTCTCAAAGAACTACAAGTTGTCTTGAGTGAGGTCATGGTTGGGGCCCCTACTTAGCTCCAATATAAATGTTAAAGTCCCCAAAAAAATGATATATTCAAACATAGATTCATGCATAATATTAAAATAGAGAGCTTGAAAGCATTGATCATTTATGTGGACAACCAAATCTTATGAGGCCACAAAGGAGCATCACATAATAACATAAAATCCCTAATTTGACAAGCCTCAATTAAGGTGGTGCCCCACATAACCTAAAGTGATCATTTTATAGCATTATTGTGCTCTAATTTATGGTACATTGAATAGTGTGTATGTACTCATCATGTATAAAGCCAAGGCTATTTACAGAGCTATCAAATGCACGGTTTCAGAATACCTAACATCCTTTATTGTGTCAAATATTAGTTGTGTATTTGGTTTTGTTTTATTGTTGTCAAATTGTAGAGGTCCAAGTATTTGGGTAGTCTTCATTTGTGGAATTGTATAATTGACTCTAGAATTACCATTTGTGTTTCCTGCAACTTATTATATTAATATGATGTTGGAGCATTTTAAGTTCATCTATAAGAAGTGATGAATTAATGGACAAGTATCAATCTACAATTTTTTCAATGTCTGTGTTTGTGTCTTTACCATACATGGGTGCAAATTTTATCCATAATAATACATGCTCATGCTCACGTCCTCTATTTTGGAACTCTATGACAGAGAAGTAGTCCTCAATCTCTCCAAAGTACTTCCAATTATGAGATATTAATTGTCATAGGGAATTCATCCTATTTTCATAATAGCATGCACAAGTCATAGGATCATTTTATAATTAATGGGTAAGGCTTGTTCTACTCCAATTCACCTTTAATTTTTCTTCTGGTTTTTGCACTTATATGTCTTAATGAACTCATTAAAGGCCTTAAAAGATGCTCTGCACTACTAAATGAAGGTTGGTGGTCCTAGTTGTATAATCATTGCATATAGTTTTTTGTGCATTTGTTGATGGTAGTCTAGTGATCTGGAAATGGATTTTAGATCCATGTACCTAATGTCTAATTTAAAAATTAAATCCAAGTTTGGTTTCGACTTGATGTTTTTCGCAAATAGTTTCCTTCCTTCCAATTGCCTTTTTCTCATCATAATCCATATTTTATTGAACACCTAGTTCAAGAAGATGTAAATTTGTTTGTAGAATAGGTTTATTGTATGGTAAGTGAAGTCACGATTCTTGTGCAAGACCTCCCATTGGTAAATCAGTTGATATGTGAAGTTCTTAACAATATCATTTGGAAGTTTATTTCCATATGGGAACTTGTTTCCTTTAAATGCTCATCTTGGAAAATTCCTAATGGAATACATCCTACAATAGGTCCAATATTGGTTTTGTTATTTGTAAGTACATATATATTATGTGGATTAATGAATCCATGCACCAATTTTTTTGTAAGATTTTGGTTCATTGACATACTCAATAGTGGCTTCATTATCCTTGATCTCAGTTGCATTATCATATGCTTCTTTGTTTTGAATGAACACTTGCTTCCAATTGTCATCCATTTTGACATTTTCCATCTTGTTAAGCATTGTCTTACATAAGTGTTTTAATGCTTTCAAGACTATGGAGATTTCAATTCCTCTAACTACATAAGCACTTTTGAATTTTGAGCTCTTTTTAATTACAATTGCGACTATATCAATGTCTTTATGTTTCAAGGCAGGGGAAATTGAATTTCGGGTGTGCTAATAGGAACATTGATAACCCCACCAATCCAACCTTGTTGCATTTTTCTATACCTATGGCCCATTTCTTTTATTGCGAAAGGGGTAGCCTCAATGTTGTTAGTCTCTCTTCTTGTTCGGAAAGTTGGGTCAATGTTTTATTGTTCTTGTTTCTTCTTATTTGTTTTAGATTTGCCTGTTTAGTAATTGTGTCATACTGTAATAACCATTGTCAACTAGTTTCCTAATCTTGTGAACATGTGTTGTTTGATGGGGATAACATCTTTCTTAAAGAAAGTTTTTTCACAAATTGAACTATTGGGTGTATCATTTATTTTTGCTAAATATTATTCCTTGAGAGTTAAAAAAAAAAATTGTGTTTTCTTTGGTCGCAATTGTTGTAATGTGTAATGTTACTTGTCAAGTTTTTTCCTCTTCCATTTTGTTTTTGATGTTTCATGTTCAGATTTTTCTAGGCCGCCTTGTTGTTTCATTTTCATCTAATTTGCAAGTTACATTTTTTGCGACTTGAAGTTGCTCCTTGTGATGTTTTTAATGAAATGCAAAGATAAACATCTTTTTTTAATGTATAGGAATTGTTTCCCAATTGGCAAATATGCACTGTGCTTCCTCTTGTTTAACTCTCCATATGGTTTCATTTGGCTTACATCAATTCATTTACCACTTATCTAACTTTAGACTAGTTTCTATTATGATTTTCAAGCAACGTAATGATTGACATTTAACACTATTCTTAGCATAAATATGAACCATGTCGCAAATCTTTTCATTTATTCTAACGATGTTCCATGTTTTGATTTTTCTAGGCCTTCGTGTTGTTTCATTGTCATTATTTTAGGTGGGGATTTGATTTTTTGTGATTCAAAGTTGCTCCTTATAATGTTATTAAAGGAATGCAAAGATAGGCATTGTTTTGTGATGTGCGAGAATCGCTTGTCAATTTCCAAATATCAAGCATGTTTTATGTTCTTCAACTCATCAAACACTTTTGTCTAGAATATATAAAGTCCGTTTCGCACTTTATTTAATTTAGAATTGTTTCTAGTTTGTTTTCTCAAGCATTGTAATGATTTCCATTTGTCGTTGCTCTAAATGTTGACGTCAATCATGTCACGAATCTTTATTTTTCTTGATTTAATTTGTTCTTCTGATTTGTACTTGGTGACCACTATTTTTTACACACCTTATCTTGTTGAATTGTTTCATGTTCAATCTAATGATTTTTTCACACATTGCATAGATGGAAATGCTTGAGCTCACTGATATTTTGTTATGTTCGCAAAGTAGTTTTTGTTGTTGGTTTTCCTTATTTGTTTTAGTGTTTCATAGTGGATATTACTTATATTTGTTTCAAATTGTCTTATATTCAATGTCTTAACTATTGGTTTTTATGCAGGTATTTTCATGAAAATAAACATTTATCTAGAAACCAAATTAAAATTTATAGATTTAGTATTTTGTTTAACCAAACAAAGATAAATACCACCCTTAATGTTCCCTTTATCATATGGAAATCCCAATTACCCTATTTATTCTTTCAATTCTTATTATTGTGGCTTCTTTGGTGCAATCAAAAGTTATATGTTCTCTTATGCACCTAATTACAAATGGGTCATTTCAAACTATTGCATTGCAAATTGTTTGTACAATGATGTGTTGTAGGGAAAGAACACTTTATTCATTTTTTACAAAATAGCAAATTGTTTCGAATGCACTCTCACCATATGTGCTTTTGAAAATCGGTACTCTACAAACACTACCATGAATATCTTGGCTTCGACAACATCTAGATCCATGTATGCATATAAAATTTGACTTCTTGTTCAAAACCAAAACTTGTGATAGTGTTTTTTTGCAAAAGAGTGGCTCAAAGTAACCATTATAGGATTATTTCAAGGAACAATATGTGATGTGTCTGCTAAAGTCGAATTGAAGTGCAAAAAACTTGTCATTTAGGTTTTTTCCCAAATAGTAATGGGTACTTTTAACCAGTTTGATAGTAGATGTATTAAAAAAATATGTTCCTCGTGGTCCTATTTATTGCAATGGTATATCAATTGAAACATATTTAAACATATTTTGTAAATACATTTTGGGTTGCTCACATTATTCATCTCTACTCTACAAATGACACCTCATGAAGTACACATTGATACATATTTTGTAAATACATTTTGGGTTGCTCACATTATTCATCTCTACTCTACAAATGACACCTCATGAAGTACACATTGATACATATTTTGTAAATACATTTTGGGTTGCTCACATTATTCATCTCTACTCTACAAATGACACCCCATGAAGTACACATTGATAAGATATAATTGGTGAACGCTTTATTTAATATATAATTTCTAAAATACTTTATTTTTCCTTTTCTGATATTGATTTGTAGATATTATTATAAAATTTCAAACAAATAATCTCCACTCAAATACAAACACTTAAACAAACGAAATTATACTTTTATATTTTTTTTATACTAGACCCAAATTTCCTTCCAGGTGGACTATAATATCGCCATCTGAACCCATTTAATATACTAGACGTACTTTAGAAATAAGTAGTAATGAGGTCAATGTTGCCGTGACCTAGTTTTACCAATTAAAAAAAAAAAAAATCATTTCCCTTCCTTTATTACTTTACAAAAGAGTAGTAATGAGGTCAATGTTTCGGTGACCTAGTTTTACCAATTAAAAAAATTCATTTCCCGTCTTTTTTAACAATGTTTGGTGAAATACATAAAATCGAGTTATATTATTAATTTATTATTTAACGAGTATTAAAATAAACAATGTTATGTGAAATACCTAAAATTGAGTTAGGTTATCAATTTGTTATTTAATCAGTGTTAAAATAATCAACATGTGCAAATAAAACAAAAGGAAAAATACAATCTTAGTGGTTGGAGTATGGGAAAAAAATAATGCATAAAACTAAATCACAAAGTTATTGAGTGACTAATATTGTTTTTCATAAATCTAAGTTATATGGTAAATTCTCTTTTTTAATTTGAAAATTTCAATATGCAGAAGTGAAAAAAGAAGGGAAATTGTAATTCTAGTAATTAAATAGTGTAAAAAAAGTGAAATGTACAAAACTGAGTTACATTATTAATTTGTTATTTTATAATGATAAAAGATATTAATACAGATAGATAAAACCAGCCCATCCATATAGTATAAATTAAACTGTTTGGTAAATATTTTATATGTATGTATAAAACTATATTTACTAAGTGTTATTGCACAATAGTTATATTATTAATTTGTTATTTCATAATGATAAAATATATTAATATGGATAGGTAAAATTAGTGCATCTATATAAATTAAATTAAATGGTTGGTAAATATTTTATATTTATGTAAATTATGCTAATAGGGGAGGAGAAGCAAACATTCAAGTTGACAATATGCAAGATAGAGAAAGCAAGGAAAGGCAAGATAGAGCAGCAAACATAATTATTAAAGGGGTGAAAGACTATGGGAAAAATGAATGTATTCTTGACCTTGGAAGAGACTTCTTGAAAGACAAGTTTCTATGGAAAGGACAAATATTCCAAGCATGGAGAGTAGGTAAGTTTAACTGTGAGAGAGCCAGGGCCATAAAAATCATCATGCCTAGCTTGTGTGATAAATATATCATTCTAAGCAAGAAGCAACTCTTGAGGGGTTCTCGTTTTTTTCTAGAAGAAGATTTAACTGTAAGACAACAAGAGGAAAGGAGGGAGGAAATGTCAAAGGTCAGGGCAACAAGAGATGAGGGAAAGAGAGCATGGATTTATAAAGGAGTGTGATTTGGACCTCCTTCCAAAATGGGGCAATAAGACGATAACAAAGAAGAGGGAACAAACTCTTTTGCAGGAAATCAAGAAGCAAGTTCAGTATGGCAAGCAGGGACAGACTCAACTGTGAGTCTTGCATGTCAAAACAAATAACAATCAAGTCATGCCCAAGTTTCCTTAAGATTAGTTTGTTTGAACTGCAGGGGTTTCCCATGGAGATGAGGACCATGGAGATGAGCATGAAGGGTGAAAGACACCTTTGTTTGAAGGGTACTGGAAGATGGCAATGTGGAACAAGGCAGCAGGGAATGGCAAAGGACACGGGGGAATCATGGAATTAGTGAGAGAAAAAGAAGGTTGTTTCATTAAACTATAAAAAAATAGATTTAAATAAACAATTTGTTTGGTTTAAAATATCATAAAATCGAAATCACATCAGAATTGCAGCATGTAATCTTGTAACACAAGTTTCAAAAATCTACAAAAGTAGAGGGCTTGACCACAAAGATCCCTTTGCAGCCCTAAAAGCAGATATTGCAACATATTCTCAACTATGTGAAGTCCTTAAAGTGGGTGATTTAAATGCTAGGACTGCAAGTGAGCAAGCTAGCATTCTTTGTTGTAAAGAAGACTACGACCCTATCTGGCTTACAGAAGAGAGTAATCACTAGTGGGAAAGAATTTCAGAGGACAAAAGTTGTAATCCCTTTTGTGAACAATTGCTTACTCTATGTGGGGTTTTCGATTTAGTCATTTGTAATGGTTTGATTAGATGGGAAAATTCTAGTAATTTCACTTGCAATACTTATAATGGAGCAAGTGTAGTAGATTATGTAATTTGCTCGCATAGTTTGTGTGAGAAAATGGAGGAAGTTTTGATTGGAGATCAACTTTGGGACTTAAAATCAGATGACAAGCCAATTTATTTAAGTTTCTCTTGGACTGGAGAAGCAGTTAGGGTCAAAAACTCAGTGTGTTCAAAAAAATCTCCCAAAGGGCAGAATTCGTTTGACTCCAGAAATTATAATACCTTCAAAATAACGCTAGAGAGGCTCTTCGAGAAGGAGAAAATCTCATTGCACGAACTTCATAGTCACAAATTAACACATTTAATTCAAAGCGCACTTGCAGAATACAAAAGAGAAAAAATTAAGAAGATTGAAACAAATTGCTTTTCGGTTAAAGCTTGGTTTGATGAGGAATGAAAAAATGCAAGGAGAATGTGGAAAGAGTCAAACAAGGATAACATAAAGCTCAAAGCTTACAAGAAGATATTAAGAAAGAAAAGGTTGATTTCATGGTTTCTAGGAGAGAAGAACTAATCTTCCTTGGGGGGAAATACCCCAAATTATTTTGGAAGGATCTCCAACCGAGAAAGTTGCAAACTGAAAACAACATTACATCTTCTAAGTGGTTCGACTATGCAAGACAACTTTATAAGAAGGATCCCAAGGTTGATCCTCCTCTCTAGGTCAACACTGATACAAAAATCTTCATGGTGCAAGAGGTAGAAATGGGTATCAAGAAGTTGGGTGTTGGAAAAGAAAAAGACTTTGATGAATTCCAAGCAGAGTATCTAAAGTGGGGCTTAAAAATTCTTGCACCTCACATTACAAAATTTTTCAACATCATACAACAGGTGTTCCCCATAGATTGGACAACTAGGCTATAAATACCTCTTTTCAAGAATGGTGACGTCAATAATCCCTCCAATTATAGGACCATATAATGATAAACCCCTTGTTTGCAAAGTTATTTGGAAGCATGTTAGAAAATAAAATTAGCAAGTGGGTAGAAGAAAGAGATAAACGTGCTACAAGAAAAGTGGGTTTTAGACCTAAACATTCCACAGTTGATCATGGTATAACTTTAAGGCACATCATTGAAAAAATTTGGGAGAAAAAGGAAGAAGCCTTTTGTTGCTTTGTTGATTTCAGAAAAGCCTTTGACACAGTTACTAAGGATAAGCTTCAACACAGAATAGAGGAACTCAGGGTTCCCAGGCATTTGAGAGCAGTTGTGCATAGGTTGTATGAAGAGGTGAAAGTCAAAATAAGAAATTTAGCAGACATTTCTTAAAGTTTTAGGAGCAATATTAGGGTCAAGGAAGGTTTCCCATTGTCTCCTACCCTTTTCAGTTTATATATCAACAAGCTTGAAGAGTGTTTAAATTTGCGAGGGGGTGACAGTATCCATTTGGGCAAGTTCATTATGAGGCTTCTTTTGTACCCAGATGACCTTATTATGATTGTTAAATCTGCTCTTGGTTTGCAAGAGCACTTACTTTCCCTTGAGCATTTTTGTAGAAGGGTGGGGATGCAAGTCAATATTAGAAAAATGAAAGTAATGGTTTTCTCTAACAAAAGAAAGCATAACCAGTATAAGTTCTACTTTGAAGGAAAAATTCTAGAAGAAGTTGCAGATTACAAATGCCTTAGAATTGACTTCAACAGAAATCTAAATTGGGATGGTTGTAGAAAGAAAAGAACTTTGGGGGGTTGGAAAGTGTTTTATGCTTTTCAAAATAGGTGTAGAGAAGTAGAGTTATGGGAATAGAAAACCACGCTAACTCTTTTTGGGATTTTAGTGATTTCATTGATTCTATATGATTGTGAACTGTGGGCCAACAGTACATCCAAGATGTAGTGGAAACAAATTGAGAAAATTCAGAAGTGTTTGATTACAAAAAAAATCAAAATTAAAAGCGCAGTTCCTTCTGTTATCTTGTTAAGTGAAATAAGGGTTGCTCCTATTGAAGCAATTGCTATGGTGTGAGTCATAAGGTATTTAAAAAATGAGCAAATGAAAGAGGAAAAATGGCCTAAGGTTGTGTTTAATGACATATTGTGCAAAATAAAGAAGACTTGGATGCGGCAAAATAACGAATGGTTTAGTAAATGGGGCATTTGATTGAGCATGTGTCCCACAAACAATAAAGAGATAAAAACGTTTGTTATGGATAAGTTCCACACATGTACTTGGGAGAAGGAGCTAGGGAGAAAGAAGAAGTACTATATTGAAGAGTTTAATCCCACTCATAATCATCAACAAAAAGTGTACATAGGGGCCAATATTTCTTGGAGAGTCAAAATTCTTATTACTAAATTAAGAATTAATTCTCGTCAACTCTTTTGTGAAACAAAGCGTCAGAAAAGGCCAAAATAAGTGTGGGAGGAAAGAGTATGTATTTTTTTCTCTTCCAGAAGTGGAAACATAAAAGCATTACATTTTAGAATGTGAGACCTTCAAGGACAGTATGCAGATATTTTGGCAGTTAGTTCTTGGGATAATCTATTCAGCTAGGGGTTTGTCGAGAAGTTGGGGTTTGTCCAGAAGTTGGGAGAGTTTATTGTGAGACTTCATAGGAAAATGGCCAAATACAGGAACCCTATGGAGAAGCAATATGTCCCATAGTCTATCTTTAGCTTCATGGAGATTTAAAATAATTTCATTTCATATTTACTAAGAGTTATTATACAATAGATTTTTTTTTTTTTTAATTTTTAATTTTATTTATTATTTATTATTTAGTTATGCAAATAAACATACTTATTAGTCTATATTTAGCCTTAGTGGACCTTAAAATAAGTTCATTTCATTTCATTCCATATTTATTAAGAGTTATTACACACCAGGTTTTTTTGTATTTAGGCAAATAAACATATCTATTAATAGTTATTGCACACCATAATTTATGCAATTCTTTGCATAAATTTAAGTAGAGTAAAAATGTGGATATATAGATTTACCAAGATTAATGTCTACCAAAATTTAAGCAAGTTGTTGCACAAAAAATTAGGTAAGAGTTTAAAATGGACAATAAAAACTAAAATGGAAGACTAGGATCAAATGCATTTCTATACCAACATTAACTTAGCAAGAAAGAAAAATAGAACAACTAGTATACCATATAACTAGTTAATATTATTTATCCTAATATACATGCTATGAAATCACAGGAAATAAAAAGGCTAAAACCTTATTAACTATATATAAAAAAAATCCAAGTTGCACACGCTAACAAACGTTGACCAAAAATTAAATATTTTAAAATAATATTTTTTTTCATGTTCTGTTGTTTACCTATCTTCACAATTTGAATGCGTAATTTTATATACCATACACACTTAAATATATAAATTTATAATTTATAAAAAAGTTATAATAAAAGTGAATATTTCATATAAATATAATAAGTAAAATATATAAAGAAACAATGTTTAGCCTGGAGGATTAAGTTAAATGATAGAGTCTCCATTTAAAAGCACCTTAGGCTATTTAGAGAGTCATGAACTCAATTCTCTATACATCAAGCTTCCTAGTTGACAGGAGTGATCCATCTTCTTTGGGTGGATTTTTGCTTGTACAAATATTTCAAGGAGGTAGTAGGCCATAGTCCCTTCGTTCATAACCATTAAAAAAAAAACAACAAACAACAACAAAACAAAACAAAAACAAACTATTGTTTTTCATTTATCAATTTTGAATAGATATAGATATAGATAATATATATATATAATATATATATAATTAATATATATATAATATATAATATATATATAATATATAAAATAAATGTATATTTATACCATAGTACACTTAAATTATATGAATATATATTTAAACAATTATAATAGGAGTGTATATTTCAATAAAAATAAAATTAAATAAATAAATAAGCATATGTGTTGTGTGTGTGATAAGTTATTTTTTAGTTATACCATGCACACTAAATATAATAAATGTATATATTTATAAACAACTATAATAGAAATTTAATATTAATAATAATGTTGTTTTTGGAGATTTGTATTGTGTAAACGGGGGAATAAGTCCAATGTTTTGGATGGACACTCCAAAAGCTAAAAACAAAAGAATAAGTTGAGAAAATAATTAATCAAGTAAATGTCTATTATGAATAAAATTAATAAATAAATTGAAAAAGAGGTCAAATCCAAAAGAATGAAATAGGAGGAATAAAATTGTAAATAAAATAGAATTGTAAATGTGTTTAACCAACCAGCCTAGATCCATCTTAACTTCGAATGAAAAACAGTGGGTCAAAATGAAAATTTCACGACGTTTTTACATTTTACGTGCCCTTCCCTTTAGGTTTTACGCCAATGAATCACCTTTCATACTAATAAACTAAACTAGTAGCATAATGAAAAACATTGGGTCAAAATGAAAATTTCATGACGTTTTTACATTTTACATGCCCTTCCCTTTAGGTTTTACGCCAACGAATCACCTTTCATACTAATAAACTAAACTAGTAGCAATGAATCACCTTTCATACTAATAAACTAAACTAGTAGCATAATGAAAAACATTGGGTCAAAATGAAAATTTCATGACATTTTTACATTTTACATGCCCTTCCCTTTAGGTTTTATGCCAATGAATCACCTTTCATACTAATAAACTAAACTAGTAGCATTGGATCTTCCCGCATTTAACTCTTCTATGTAATAATCAAGAAATCATTCTATGTTTGTTCATAAAGCTTCAAAGTAGAATCATATAGTTTTCACATAGATGCTACTGAGCAGTGTATGATGTTGAAAATATAGTGAAATTATGGTAATTTACTAAAAGTAATAGCTACTAGCATTTATTCATGCTTAACACAACATTCTTTAAACTAAATTACCAAAGTTGTGCTTATAATTGCAAACTTTCAGACTTCACATAGATATATCCATCTCTAACAAAAACAAATAGCTGAAATATCAACAGGTGATCCCTGGACAATCTTCAAGCAGCAGAAAACTTAAACAAATATGGACAGTGTGGACTTTGAGTTAACCATCCAACTATAAATTTTCACCATTAAAGCAAGATGATTGAACAATTACAAATCGTTCTCGTAAATTTATCTTTGGGTTGACAATTGGATTATCCCAAATGATGCTAGAACATTAATTTAGGATTTTGTTTACACAGATCAAGGCTAGAGTTCAATTCATAAATGGTTCAATTCATAAATTCATCAATCAAAGATCTTTTTCATTCTTCTGAAAGGCTCAAAAAATTTAAATCAGGCACATTATGTTTATGTACTTTTACCATTAACAACACATATGCAACAATGTACAATGTACAGAGGACAAAATTTTCAAACATTTGTCAACCCAGAAACGTTATTTTTAACATATTCTGGTCTATAAATATATACATTCATTATTTTTAACATATTCTGGTCTATACATATATTATATATGATTTTTTTCAATCTCCCCTCACTAACAGACTCAAATTCTAGTTTTCTTACAATTTCCAGATCCAAAAAATAGGATTAGTTTGACTAAAATTAAAAATAAATATTTGTTTTTCATTTTTTTTTTTAACTTAAGTAAATAAAAATAAAAATACAACTGACACTAATGAGTTTTCAAACTAGTTTTATTATAATTTCCAAATAAAAATAAAATAAAATGTCTCACTAAAAATAGAAAACAAATATTTGGTTTTCATTTTTTTAACTTAATTAAATAAAAATAAAAATACAACCACAACAGTTAGTTTTCAATCAATCATTATTTGGTTTTCATTTTTTTAACTTAATTAAATAAAAATGAAAATACAATTTTCAATCAATCATGCGGATTTTAGCAAAAGTCATCTATTGTTGTGCACCTCACTACCATACTCAAACAAATCTAGCATTATAAAAGTCAACAAACAAAATAAAGAAATTTAAGGATACCATGAATTTGGATATATTACTAAGTCTTGGGGAGGTTCGTTAGTAATGAAGTTCCTTATTTAACAAGGTTGCCAACTTTACAATCTTCTTAAAACAATTGCGAGAACATCATGCAAAAAACTGGAGAGAAATCAAAGAAAATGTTTTTGAAATTTTGATTCATAAATAAATCTAATACCTTAAAAACCTTTTATCTATTTCAATTTTGAAAATTCAAAATCTTCAACTTCCCATTCCATAAAACTACCAAATAACATTAAACCTCTAATGATTTATCCACTGCAATTTTGAAAATTCAAAATCCTCAACTTCTCAAAATTACCAAATAAAGTAAAACCATAAAACACATAATAGATTAGAATACAAAAAATAAAACACAGTTTTTTTTCTTGAATTTGAGGGTTTATGGGGCTACCAACCTGAGTTTCAGCTCCTCCCCAAGCTGGTTGGAAGAAATGACGCCTTAATTTACTTCAAAATTTTGTGAAAGGTTGTATACCATATCAATATTTACATATAACTTGTAAGTATTTTTCAAGTTTTACAATAACTAACTACATAAGTAAATAAAGCAACCACGCCTTAATTTACTTCAAAATTTCCTCAGAGGCTTTATACCATATCAAATTTGACGTAACTCGTAAGTATTTTCCCTATATACCATATCAAATTTGACATAACTCGTAAGTGTTTTTCAGGTTTTACAATAAATAAAGAGTACATACAAATAAATTCAAAAGCAACCACGCCTTAAGGGGTTGTATACCATATCAAATTTTACATAACTTGTAAGTATTTTTCAGGTTTTACAATAAACTAATGACATAAGTAAATAAAGAGTACATACCTCATAGATTGATACCACTAGTCTCGCAGTTTTTAAGCATGCCATATTCAGAGGCTAACGAATTCAACACTCTAACACTGCAGTGGGGTAAAAACAAATTCAACAGTGCAGTAGGGTAAATTAAAAGATTGCAGGGATGTTATTGCTTTTCCCAATTAGCAAGAAAGAGCAATCACAGAGGAAAATGTAAAACCATAAAACACATAATTCATCAAACCACATATGGTTAGATGCCAAAGCCGAAAGTGGTAACTCGACCGTGGTAAATTTGTAAAGTTGTTTAGCAAGAAAGTGAAATCCAATGCTAGTAAATAGGTCATTAAATTATGTCATCAACAACCACATCTTGAAAGAATATAGCAGGCTAGCCATCTGTGTGGAGTGCCATAGCCCTGACAACCAGGCCTTGAAAGAATATAGGCTAGCCATAGCCATATAGTCTGGTCTCGGTAGGTATGGTCTCCGTAGGTATAGAGCAATCCGATTGGATCACCCATGATTAGAGTTTTGTAAACTCAACCTTAGTTATAATAGATAATAATGGGGCTTAATAAATTCTCGTACAATAGATTTTTACGTTTTGGATTTTTAATTAAATGTCATAATGACGGAACCCCAATATATTTTAGACTTCAAATTTGACGTGCAAAAATTTTTTCCAACCGTAAAATACATGCTGAAACTTAAAATAGGTCTTGTAGGACGTTAATTTCCAGGCCGGGTCAAAACCTATAACCAAGAAACCAATAACCATAAATTGAGTATTTTACCTCTATTTTATTTTGATTGTTGATTCTATTTTTTATTTTATTTTGTTTCATTTTTATTTTTATTTTTTGTGTAATTTGAGCTAGTCAAAATGTTTACCCCATAGAACATTATAACATTTCTACCATACCGGGCTGAGAGTGTCTCTAATAAATTAGTAGAGAAATTGATAATATAAAATTAATAAGTTTTTGAATAAAACTAATGCATCTTTAAATAAGTAATAAAAAAAAGAAAGAAAATAAATAGATAGGTAAAATAGAGAGGGGTAAAGAAACCGAAAAGGGAAATTTATATTTAAATGAGAAATTAATTAGAAACTATATTAAATTAGGAAGAGGGGAAGTTAATAAATAAATTAGAATAAGAGGTCAAACCCAAAAGAATGATATGGGAGGAATAAAATTGTAAATATATTTAATTAATGAATGAATAAACCCAAAAGAATGATATGGGAGGAATAAAATTGCAAATATATTTAATTAATGAATGAATAAATTAAAAGAGAAATTGTGAATAAATTTTTGAATGAACATATAGGTAAAAATTAGTAAAAGATAAAGAAAGGGAAATGGAAAATTATATTAAAGAAAATAATAATAAGAAACATATAAAAGATTAAGGATGAAGAAGGCAAGGGGCAAGGAAGAGCGAGATTAGGAATTCACTGAGGAAAAATATTTCATGTTTGAGTTAAATGAGAGGTTTCCAAGAATTTCTTAGCTTCTAGCCATCTTCGTGGTTATAATTACTAGGGTACTTTTGGATTTTAAAGGCTTCACAAATTTTACCGGTGGAATATAAAGGAGGAGAGGCAAGGATTTGTATTTGTTCAAAGAATATAAGGTGTTTAGATTTATATGAGTAAACTAATTATGACTAGTATTGACAATGAATTTTTTTAATCATGAATTAATTGATTTTTCAGTTTGAGCTATATATGAATAGACACATGAAAAAGGAATGTTATAAACCCCAGGGTATGACAATGGATCCAATTGATCTTTAGGAGATTTGAACAATTGATTTAACATCTTAAATTGTTTGAAAAGAGTTGTAATGTTTTTCTTGGCTAGAATTTTATAGATGTGATGAGTGTTCCCTTTGATATAGGGAAGGGAGGCCATAGCTCAAGGGGGGGTGGGGGGAAGTGGGGATTTCTTAGAAGAAGTGAAATGAGATGCTAGGAAAGCCTTGTTGATTTGGCTGGAGGAATACTCATTGTTTTTAAGGGCTTTTGAGAGATGAGAATCTTCTTTGGCGAGAAGTTAAGGGTCAGAGATGTGAATAGCTCTAGAAAAGAGGGTCTTTAGGACTGCAATGTAATATTCCTAGGAAATTTTTACAGTAAATAACAAAGCATGCATAAACATAAAAACCATGAAAATCAAACACATAAATCAATCCATGAATTTGCACTAAAACTGCGTTATTGAGCCATTTTATTATAAAATCAAGAGTGTACAATATGGTGCTAGAAAGTGTGCACCTGGGCTTGCTCAAGGCAAGCTAGCAATGCCCAAGTAAATAGTTAGAAATCCTCATCAAATGTGTTGTTGCTATGCCTTGGCTTTGCGCTAAACTACCTAGAAAATACGTTGTTGGTTGTGAAGAACGGTTGTTAGGGCCTTCTTCGTTGCTCAAAAAATTCTAGGAAATTAACCCCAAACTCTCCATCAAATACCCAAATTAACACACAAATGAATTGGTTGATGGTTGACCTTGGAATTTTGTCCCTCATTTCCCTCTATGGATATGTTGTTGGGTAATTCGACCCACCTATAAATTCTACTGCAAAAAGCCTTCAAATTGACTGCAACATCCAAACAAATGCTCCCCCAGGCTCCTCCTCCAATCTCAACCCTAAACTCCCTTGACTCCTCAACCCCCAAGCATACCTCCTCCAAGAACTGCGCAGTCCCTAGCTTTTGTTGTTGAACCTCTCCAAAAACTCACACTCCCCACTACTGGAATGAACTGGAATAGATGGAACTCCCTCCTTAGGTTGCCACTCGAAGTCCACTGAATCAAGGGTTGAGATTTCCACTTGGAAACACTTGTGTGCTAAATAGAACTTGCAGACTTGGTTCCATCTCAAGCATGCTATGTCAAAGACAATTTTTGTCAAAGATGAACGAATGAAAAAATGAGTGCATTTCCTTCCTTTTGTCAAAATTCCTCCAACGTGCTCATGTGGGCCCAACTCGATTTCCTCCCACCGGATTTCCTCCAATGCATGTGTACTTCCCATGTGGGCTGCCATTCTCCATGGATGGCCCCCACACTCCACTATAAGCTTGATATTTCCCTTCCATCTCTAATGTTTGGGGACTTTATTTAATCAAAAACCAATGTGGGGCCTCTAAACCCACATTTCCTAAGTGCAAACATGAAAGAATTGGCCAAAATTGATATTTCACTTAGCAATAATGTTAAGTGGGAATATCATAGTCCTCCCAGCTAAGATGTTGCTTGTCCTCAAGAAACTGTAATGAAGGATGTTGAAGTATTTACTCCCCTTCCCAAGTGGCATCCTCATCTAGTAGGCTCCTCCATCTGATAAAAAACTCCTTAATGACCTTGTTCCTCAAATGCCTCTCTTAGGTTTCTAGAATAGCCTTCGGTTTCAGAACTAAGTGCCCCTCATCATCCATAGGGGTTAGCTCTGTAGTTTTTGTCACCTGCTTCCCTAACGCCTTTTTCAGGCAAGACAAATGAAAAATGCTATGCACCAGACTTTCTGGGGGTTTAGCTCCAACTCACATCCTACCTCCCCAACTTTGTGAGTGACTCTGTGTAGCCCGTAAAAATGAGGTTTGAGCTTCTCGGCCCCTTCTGCTTGAATGATGATTGTTTTTACAGCTAAAGCCTCAAGAAGACCAAATCCCCTACCTCAAATTGTCTCTCAACTCTGCCCCTGTCTGCATAAAGTTTCTGTTGGTTTTGTGTTGTTTGCAAGTTGTCTTTGAGGGCCCGCAAAATGTTTTGGCTCCCATATATCCAATCCTTTGCCTTAGGGGCCTTTCTATCTCCAAACATAATGTCAACAAAAGACAACGCATCATAATTGTATAGAGCTCAAAATGTAGACATGCCTATGGACACGTGGTATGTTGTGTTGTAGTAGTACTTCCCCAAGTGTAACCACCGTATCCATGCTCGTTGATGGCCTGACACATAGTTATGCAAGTAACCCTCCATCCATTTGTTAACTATCTTCATATTCTCGTCTGTATGGGGGTGATAACTAGTGCTTGAAGTGAACTTAGTGCCCACCAGTCAGAATAGCTCTTGCCAAAATCTCCCCATGAACCTGTGGTCCCAGTCACTAACAATGGTCTTCGAAAGACCATGTAGCCGAAACACCTCCCTGAAAAACAATTCGACCACCTATGAGGTCGTGTACCAGGCTGAGATGGCAAAGAAATGTGCAAACTTCGTCAATCAGTCCAACACCATGTAAATGTAGTCTTTGCCTTGTACTGTGGGCAACCCGGTAATGAAATCCATCAACACACTCTCCCATTCCCCCTCAAGGATAGGAAGAGGTTCCTCTGGCATGTGTCACACTCCCTGACATGCCTCGGAATGTCATCCATAATTCCCCTCCATGCAAAATGCTCTTTGATGGTCCTATATGTCTTTGTGAACCCCTGGTGTTGTACTAGTGGTGAGTCATGGTAACCTATAAAATATTCTCCCTCAACGAGGAGTTGGGCACCAAGTAAATCTGATCTTTGAAGTAAATCACCTCGCTCATCACCCTTCACCAGTCATCTGCCACTGGCCCATCCAGGATCTCACATGCAAATTGGTCCTTGGAGTACTCCACCAGTAATTGCGCCCTCTAATTTGGGGCAATGCTCATCAATGAAAGGGTAGCTGGTCTCCTGGATAACAAATCTACCACCACATTGTGCTTCCCTTTGACACACTCAATGTCAAATTCGTACGCTTGGAGCTTTCTCACCCACTTGTGTTGCCTCTCTTGCAACCGCTTATGCTCCAAGAAAAATTTGAGGTTGTTGTGGTTTGTCTTGACCCTGAACTGGTTCTCCGCCAAGTATTGTCTAAACTTGGATAGTGCATGCATGATGGATAGCATATCATTGTCATAGATGGATTACATACTCTCATGGGGCAGTATTTTTCGAATCTCGATGGCTATGGGGTGCCTCCTTGCATCAAAATTGCACCTACACTTCTCTAGATGCATCACACTCCAGCACAAAGGGTTGGGTGAAATATGGAAGTGTCAATACAGGACAACTACTCATGACATGTTTGAGGTGATCAAAAGCCTCTTGCATTGTAGCTATCCACTCAAAGGCCTCCTACTTCGTCAAATCGGTGATCCCAACTGAGAGAATCCCTTTACAAACTTCCTGTAGTAAGTGAAGATGCCCACCAATCCCTTCAACTTTGTCACATTCCAGGGCTTTGGTCAATCCTAGATGGCCTTGATCTTTTCATCATGGATCCTCACAATGTCCTGCCCAATGATGTGCCCTAGGTAGAGCATTGTTGTCAAGCTGAACTCGCACGTAGACAATTTCACATAGACATGTTGCTCCTCTAAAATGTGCAACATTGTCTCTAGGTGCTGCAAGTGCTCCTCCCATATCCGTTTATAAATCAAGATGTCATTAGAGAACACCAACACAAACTTTCAAAGTTGTCTACGAAACACGTGGTTCATGCAAGACTGTAAAGTGGCTAATACATTGGTTAGAATGAAAGGCATAACCAAGAACTCGAAGTGCCCATAGTGGCACATGAAAGAAATCTTAGGGACATCCTCTCCCTCATCCTGATCTAGTGGTACCATGAATGTAAATCAATCTTGGTGAAGAACTTTGCCCCCTCATCCCGTCCATCAACTCATCTATGTGTGGGATAGGGTAGTGGTTCTTCATGGTCTTGTTGTTAAGGGCCATGTAGTCAATGCACATCCGTAGGGACCCATCCTTCTTCTTTACCAGATTAACTGATGAAGCAAAAGGGTTGTACCTAGGCTTGATGTGCCCATGTGTTAACAACTCATGAATAACTCTCTCTATCACATCTCGGTATGCCTTGGGATGTCAGTAAGGGGTAGTAATCATGACCTATACCCCCGACTCCAACTTATTGGTATGCTCAAACCCCTAATCAAGTGGTTGTCTTGACGGTATGTCTCCAAACACTACTTGGTACCTATCCAAAATGGACTATATATTTGGTTGTGGTGGCTTGGGCTGACCCCCAGCCTCTGGAATCCTCAACTCCACAGCCCACTCAATGTCCCCGTGTCTCATATCAACCTCCATCCTGTGGGATGAAATAGTTTGTAGAGGGTAAGATTGCATACCCTGTAGCAAAACTGGTTTTCCATCTGGCCCTTGAACTCCATCTCCAACTTCCTCCAATCAGTAGTGACTCTGCCAAGTGAGTAGAGCCATTAGACACCCATCACCACATTGGTGTCTAGCAATCCACCATGAAGAAGTGATATGTCTCTGAGTAGTTCCCCATGGTCACTGTCAAAGTTGTAATATAGCGTGTGCATTACATGGTTCTGTCCCCTGGCACCTGAAGCGAGAAACGCTCAAACTCCTCAGTTGTGATACCCCTCCTCTGGACCATTTGTTCATCAATGAAATTGTGGGTAGCCTCATTGTCTACTAAAACTGAGACACACTGCCCCTGCATGGTGCCCCTAATCTTCATAGTCAAAAAATTGGGTACCCCACGTAGAGATGCAAGGACCCCTCTTGATGGAGCGAAAGGAGCTCCCCTTGGTGGGGGTTGTGGTGGTGGCCCCCTCCCTACCTGCACTGTGTTGTAATCTCCACCCACCTCCAAATCCACATCATCCTCCAAATCACTATTAGAGAAGACCTCAGTGTAGTGGGCCTTGCTTGCTACACATCTATGGCCTGGGGCCCATGGTTCCTGACAGGTAAAACACAACTTCCTCCTTTTGAGGTCTCTCCGGGTCTCCTCATCCAACTATCCATGCTCGTGGTTGGCTCTCAGTGGTGGAGCTCTAGTGTCTCTTCCCCTTTTCTCGATGCCTTGTCTAGGTGGTAGTGGTTCTCTAACACTCGATAGGGCATCCTACAAAACGTTAGCCCTCCCCACTGAGTATTGCAAGGTAGGGGGTCTATTGGACTTCACAAGTCCTTTTAGTGGCTCTGTTAACCCCTTTATAAACATGAAGAACCTCTTGGGCTCCTATAGATCCAACGCCATTATTGACAGCCTCAGAAATTCTAAAATGGAAGCCTCGACACTCTCGATTTGCTTGAGCCTTGTCATCTCCCAAAAGTTCTCCTTTGTATCCTTCCTCTCAAAATGCTCCAACACTCTCTTGGTGAAACCCTCATAGGTTGTCACCCTGGAATGTCCCATTGTGGTTAGCCCATGGAACCACCAATCATGGGCTTCCCCCTTTAAATGTAGCATGGAAATTTTATTGCCTCCCCCTCCGTCATTTAGTTTAGTTGGGAGTAAACATCTAGCTTCTTTACCACACTTTGTTGAGGTCTTAGAAGAGCCATCAAAAGTTGGGAGAAATAACCTCCCCACAGTACGCTGCAAATCTGTCCCCTACATGTAGTTTCCCCCATGGACTCTGACCCTTGGGCCTATTATTGCCCTTCAGCTAGAAAAATTCCTTGAAGTGATAGCTTCCCTCAACTCAAATCCATAGGACTGATACTCCACGAAGTAGTCCCCCATAGGCAACTCATCCTACCCTTGCTTGCCACCATCTCTAGATGTCAAGAATGTGGGAATAGTGGGTCTAGGTGGTGTGTTGGGAATAAAAGGCATGTTGGGGTTAAGGGATGCATGGTGCTAAGAAGCACCGGAACCTTCACCCAACAAGAATTCCCCTTGAATTCCCTTACCCTTGTTGTTGCCCCAATTCTGTTGCCTTAGTTCCTCAACACTCTTGGATAGGTCTTGTACTACCTTCATCAAATGTTGAGCAAACTCCTCCTCCTTCTTCTATCTCTCTCATTCTTTGCCATGATTGTTTCCACAACCTCTAGTTCAGTTGTCATGGGACCTGGAGTAATCTGCAGCTGCCTTTCTCTACACATGTACATCTCTCTCCAGTAAGTCACGTTCTCCCTATCCTTTAGTGTCATAGATTATGTTTCTCCCATGGGCTGAGCCAAGTCTATGAGCTCTAATACCACTGTAATATTCCTAGGGAATTTTTACAATAAATAACAAAGCATACAAAGACATAAAAACCATGAAAATCAAACACATAAATCAGTCCATGAATTTGCACCAAAACTGTGTTGTTGAGCCGTTTTATTATAAAATTAAGAGGGTACAATGTGGTGCTGGAAAGTATGCACGTGGGCTTTCTCAAGGCAAGCTAGAAATACCTAAGTGAATAATGAGAAATCCCCCTCAAGTGCGTTGCTTCAATCTCCTAACTATGCGCTAAAATGCCAAGAAAATACGTTGTTGGATGTGAAGAATTGTTGTTAGGTCTTTCTCCAGTGCTCAAAAAATTCTGGGAAATTAACCTCAGACTCTCCACCAAATACCCAAAATAACCCACGAAAGAATTGGCTAATGGTTGACCTTGGAATTTCGGCCCACTTTTCCCTTTATGGCTCTATTGCTAGGTAATTTGACCCACCTATAAACACTGCAATCTCCAAACAAATGCTCCCCTGGGCTCCTCCTTCAATCTCAACACCAAACTTCCTTGACTTCTCAACCCCATGCGTACCTCCTTCAAGAACTGCGTAGTCCCTATTTGTTGTTGTTGAACCTCTCCAAACTCGCACTCCCCACTGTTGGAATGAACTGGAATAGGTGGAACTCCCTACTTGGGTTGGCACTCGAAGTCCACTGAAGCAAGGGTTGAGATTTCCGCTCGGAAACACTCGTGTTCTACGCAACACTTGCAAACTTGGATTTAGGTCAAGTGTGATATGTCAAAGACAAGTTTTCTAAAAAATGAATGGATCACAAAATGAATGCCTTTCCTTCCTTTTGTCAAAATACCTCCAACATGCTCACGTGGGTTCAAATATGGCTACAAATAAACAATTCGTGAAAACCTCTCATTCAACTCCTTAATCATTAAATTGTTTTCCTTGAATTCTTAATCTCTCTTCCCACTCCCCTCCACCTTTCCTTCTTCATCCTTTATATTTTATATAGTTCTTCTTATTATTTTCTTTTAATATAATTTCACCTTTTCTTTACCCCTTTTTGTTTTTACCTATTCGTTCTCTTTATCTTTATTAATTCATACAAAAATTGATTCACAATTTATCTTAATTTATTCTTCATTAATTAAATATAGTTACAATTTCATTCTATTTACCAATTTACCCCTCCCATATCTTTATATAATTTATTTATTAACTTCCCAGGTTCCTAATTTAATATAGTTTCTTATTAATTTATTAGTATAATATAAATTTATCTTTCTCTTTTCTTTATTTTT